>JAQFYE010001052.1:0-26201 GCA_034694305.1 Protaphorura glebata | reverse complement strand
TTATCGCTTTTTCAATTCCAAGCTAGGCCCCATACATTGGATATATGGCTATATAGAGCACTCGCTATAACCCCCCTGGATTTTCCTATCTCGATCCAGACTAGCTGCCGGGGTCTGATTTGGACTGTACCGGCTGTCCCAATTCCATATGACCACATCCCCATAATATTCATTCATTCTACATACAATTCTTATTGTTTCACATTCCAAACACTACGTTTGATTGTCTGATATTCCGGACACAATTTTTGATTTCCTTAAATCGGCATAAGTTTACAGCAGTAGCTTGCCAGGATGCTGCCTTCGATTTTCACAATGAGTTCAGCTGTAAGGAAATTAATGATACGGCGTGATACATACTTGACACCTCGAAAGTTGGCCCGAGAATTGATACATGGCAGGTACCCGAAGCTGTACAATCGACTCAATGCTTGGAATTGAAATGATTGCCAAGAAATTTCTTGGAATGGCGTCATGTTGACTTATATATTTTATATTTGTTCCACGTGTGGTTTCTAGAAGCCTATATCCGAATTCACTCTGGTTGATTTCAATTTTAATAATTCAGTCACGGTCGAAGCTTATATTTAATGTTACTGCTTCAGTCGCCTTCATTCCTAGTCTTCGCGTTTCAAGTCAAAACTAGAATTCTTTAACGAATTTTTGGACTCTCAATAACTAATAACATTTCCAAACGGAAGTCAGGTGGCTTGGAATTATAATACACATTACCCCACGCGATCTTCTAATTATGATTTCCAATAAAAGCTTAAAATTGGCAATGTTGCCATTCATTTTGGGATCATTTATTGGTCATGTACCGTACCGATGGAATAGAAGAAAGAAGCAACTCGAACTTCGTCGCATTCCCCTTTATTATTTGCTGGGATCACTCAATATGGTTGCCAATTTGATGGTTATAGTATTTGATGTGACTCAATTATTCTGGCACAGAGTGAGTTTGGCGGGGATGACATTGACGATTGTGCTCTCTTGCGTTAGTATCATTGCACTCACAGCTCAGGTTCACATGATTCTGTGCCATGGAGAATTGGCCACTCTCATCAATACATTCATCCTTTTCAATCATGATCCGAAATTGGGTAAGTCCTTGTTTATTATACAGTTTGTGAAATTATTATGTGGATCGTTATATAAATAATTTAATTATTTAGTGAATGGGAGCAACAGACGGAAGCCAAAAGATGGACTTGAAATTATTCTGCTGGTGATAAATGTATCCATTTGGTTTGACATGATCATGTTTGCTGTAGCTCGGCTCATTCTCATACAAAGGAATTACTCTACACTTCGTTACTGGAATTCTGGGAGCTTCGGGATAAATTTTATGCAGAATTTATTAATCAGTTACATGTATTCAATCAACGTCATGTTCATCATGATGTACGTATTCTCCTCAATGCTCTACATCAATTCAACTCCCCTGTCACTACAAAATTTTGGGTAAGATCTCCTTTACTTACCTCTCATATTTGTTCATGGGTATAAAAGTTTGAACCGTATGCTGTTTAATATGTTATTAGATCCTGTCCGTAGTCATGTCAAGGGCTTATGAAATCCCAATGCCCGTCTATCTGTCCGACTGCTGCCTTTCTTCTCATTCGATCTCATCTCAAATAGATTAAAGCAATTTTACCTAAAATATGCTACACCTCTTATTTGCTCCGAAATATCGCTTTATAATATCCCTGACGTTGGAGATATGACCTCCGAAACATGACCTCTGTAATGCCCGAATGATGTTGATAAGACCTTCAAAACCTGACCTCTGTAATGCCCTAATGATGGAGATACCTATAAAATCTGAAAACCTACACGATTTCAAGAACATAGATGGCGTTATATGCTTTTTTTAAAATTCACACCACCACTTTCTGCCTTTTCAGAATTCATAGAATCCCCTGATGTGGTTGGATTCTTTTTTGTGAAAGTCGGTGTCCACATTGCCCGTAACCATTGACCAAAATCTCAACTCTCAACCCTTTCCACTCTCTGAGGAGAGGTATTATGTGCACGTATTCAAGAATTCAATTATTGAAGAATTCAACGCTTACGTGCTTGGCGCGAAAGTAACGGGGACACTTTAGTAGCATAAATTTCAAAGTGTTTTAAAATGTTTATTCTTAGAAACAAGATTATGAAATTTTCAAGACATACTCACCAATATCTAGTCGAATAACCGCCAGATTTATGGATCTCTCGAATTCGATTTGAAAAAGATAGGGTCAAATTTATCAGGAAAGGTCGAGGAATTCCATTTGTCAGTTAAACGACGAATTAGTCTATCTCGATCGGTTGAAATCGGTATTTTTATGAAGCACGGAGCAAACCTGTCCATTTAGGTTCAAATCCGGGCTATTTCCTCGCCAATAACCTTTGACCCAAGCCCCCGAAGCGTTTCCCGCCAAAATTTTAATATTCTGATTTAATATTTGAGCTGGAACGCACTATTGCATGAATGTAATTTTTCTGGAAGCTGCAAAAAGTTGAGGGTCCCTCATAGCATCCAAATAGACGGCGAAATATTTTTCGCGATAATACTGCCCGTTCGCAGTGGCCTTCTCCTCCGCGATGTAGACGTGCGAAGCCCCTTTAGCAGAAGCATTCTGCCAACATGTCTAGGGCAGAAATTTTGGCAAAAATTTGGCCGGAAGTTTTTTCTTGTTACTGCTGAGGAACCTGGTCATCTGTCTGTTCACTTTTTAGTGCAATTCAATTGGCGACTCGTACGTCCAGAGGAATTGATCCCCAAGTTCGCGGGTAACCCTCCCGATTGCCAAATAAATACCCGGGTATCTCCACAAGGTCGGACAAAAAAGTTTGGTCTCGCATTTTTTTTCGCTCGTTAGGGGTTTGGTTGGCTGTTTAGGTGCGGATCTTCCGCATTTCATCTTCATTAGTTGCTGTTGTACCGTACTGAATGAAATTTTCGTATCCCGTTTTTTTGAAGTACTCAGAGGTATTTAGAACTCGGCCAAATTTTCTGACAGAAGCACCTAATTTCTTCCTGCTTTCTTTTCTAATCGTTGACTACATTGTCGGTGTACATTTAGTCGGTCTTCTCGGAATTTTTTTTTAATTGGCAGTATTATTTTTTAATCCATCTCTAAACAGTACTTTTTGGGGTTTTTAAAATTCTGGTTTTTTGGCGCACCCCGTAACCTTTTGAAAGCAGCATCTGAATTTTTACCCTTCGAGTGGCTCTTAAAGGGAATTTAACGGACTTCATTTTAAAAAAAAATTACAAAAATCGAAACACGGGAACTTGAGATATTTGAGTTTGAAATCTTGTCACACAAAAAAGTCAAGCTGTCCCCGTTACTTTCGCGCCACAGGGTAGTAGGTTAGTACTTGCCACTTGTATAGAGTATAGAGGAGAGTTATAGTTGAAGCAAATATCCCAGAGATGAGATGGTAGTGCGGGCTCGTCTGTACATCTGAAATCTTCCATGCAGTTTAAAATTACAGCAAACTTCAACCTGTAACTAACTTCGTTCCTTCAATTTTTTCATGTTCGGTTATTTTATTAAAAAATAGCAAGAAATTCACTTTAAATAATATTCGACCACCCTGATAATCAATACAAATCTGCAAGCGTATTAAATTATTAAGTGAGTTTCTCCGGATCTTTGTAACGTAAAGTACAGGTCAAATGGATATACAGTGCTATGCGTCACATGGCTTTCATGCTATATAGAGCCGGGAAACTATACTATAGATACTAAATATCTCAAATACCTCGCACAGCAAAGCGGCAAGGGCTGACCACGGCGGAACTGTCTGGTATTTGTGAGGTTCAAGAAAAAAGTACGTATTTGAGAGAAGAACAACACAAACGATTTAAAATGTTATATTGGATTTATTGGATCTCCCGAAAGTAAATGTGTGTAGGTCTGTCATGACCGTGAATTTATTAAAAAATGTGCGCAGGTCTGTCATGAGATTGAAATCATTTTTAAAGAATAGTGCGCTTGTTTGTCCTAACCGTCAAATTATAAAAAAAATGTGTGTCTGTGACTGTCATGACCGTCAAATTAAACAATTAATTGAAAAAAAAAATATCTTGCCGGAACTGCCGCTCAGCTTCACTGACAGGAGGATGCACAAACCATATGGAAAAATGTGCGCCGTTGGAAATTGCCCCCTTTTTATATGTTATCGGCATGCGGCAGTGTCATCCTGAACAAGTCTTGTGAAGGTCCTACCCCAAAAAGTCTAACCGTTTGACCGTTAAAAATACACTGGTTAGCTTGTGCTACACCGTACGGCGACTTTCACTTTTGCTTTCACTCGCTTTCACCTTACATATTATATATTCTTAATAGCATTTGACATGATTGGTTACGAAACGGAAGTATAGTATTTTAGTAGGTGTTTTGGAAAGACATTTTGAAGAACAAATCTGATTATTTTCTCCAAATGCCTTGCCGGTGAAAACCCGAATTTCTCCGAATCTGTCAAGCAAATGTTTAGAATTGCAAAAATTCTATAAAAGATATGGCATCAATGGATTTTTGGAAGAAAAATATTTTGAGCTTTTTTGTCAAGGAAGAGCGACTTTTGGGGGTGAGGGTCTTTTTGTGCCGTTTTTAGTTAAACGCTCGTCGGCGCCGCTACACGCATCGGAATATCTTATTATCCTCCATAACATTCTTATAATTGCATTTCTCACTGTTTGTCCGACTCTCTCAATTGGGACGCCGAAGGGGGGGGGGTAACGGTTATGCGAGACCCTGTAGATGATAACAATATTGCGATTGCAGGAAGGCGTTCATGCCTTTGGTGCTTGTCGCGATTCGTCGTCCAATTTCTGTAGTATTAAACTTCATTTTGTTATGAATGATTCTAATTATGAATAATTCAAAAGAAATTATGAAAACTCAAGTCTATACTATTATAATGTGGATATTTTACTAATTTCTGAAATGTTACTAATAATGATATTACTACCTAGGAGTGGAACTAGTGGTTCAGCGTTCACTCATAAAGTCGCACGCAGATGGCAACATTTCTATCGATCTCACCAAATTTTAAACAAGCTTGCGGTGGAAGTGAGCAACGAACTGGTGGCCACATCACTTTTCACAGGAAGCTGTCTTATGATAGTTTGTTTCTACGCATTCATTAAGTTTTTTGATGAAATGAGCATTCCACTCTACATTCTCACATCCACAGGATTCATAACGTTTTATATTTTAAAATTTGCTATTTATTATTCAGCCATTGTAACAGAGAGCTCAATGGAATACAAGGGATTATTTGTCAACAATATAATTCATTCAGGTCTTATTCGTTCCGAATATAAGATGTTTCTAAAAACATGTCCGGAATTGTACATTAGTGCAGGAAATATTTTTAAGCTGACGAGGGAAACGTTTGCAACAATCGTTACCGATTTCGTTCTTGAAACGGTGATTGATTTACTCCTATCATTCTAATCAATTTAGTTTGTACATATTATATATATATTACTACGCTAATGTACAGGGTGTCGTAAATCTGTCATATAAAAAAATCAATGTAAATAAATATATTCTGACTATTTAATCTTGAAGAGAAATAAAGCCTGTAGGGCGTTAGAATAAATTATTGCACATTTAAAAGGGACAATAAAACCTGAGGCACATCAAATCTGTAATAAATTGTACTACCTATGTTAAAAAGTTTGAATTGACGATGATTTTTGTGTTATTTAAGGAAATCTTTATTAAAATGTCATGTTTTCGTTCTCATAATAATCCAGGAAATGTTGACCTAGAATCAAATTGATGGAAATATGTAGTGTAGATAGCCAGAAGCGTATAGTAACGTCGTAACCGCTCGGCGCTTTGGGAATATGCTCGGGCGCATTCCCGGGCATATATTTTTTTGCGCCCGGCGCGGCGCATAAAAGTCAAAATTTCTTGAAACGTGCTCAGGCCACATAGAGTGGTTTGTTTTCATATCGTGTCTAGGTATTGCGCACCACCCCGTCCCCACCACAAACAAGTCGTGCACAGTTCAAAAGAAGGTCGAATTCAGTTTTTGAGCTCAAAAAGAATACCGAATTGTCAACAAAATTATCATGGGCAAACCAAAGTCGGAAGTCAGTGTAGAATGTAAAAGATGGGAAAGTGACAGTGACTTGCTGATTCTGTGGTGCAGGGTACAAACGGCACCGAATACGAGGACACAAAGAGAAATATTGAACAGAAAATAGATCAACATTTTAGGCAGTTGCTCAAACGTCGTAGATCATCAGAATTTTTGGCATTTGCTCAAAAGTCGTATATCGAATTTTACTATTTTTTTGTGGACGTTTTGTGTTACAATGTTTGGTCAGAAGTAAACATGCGCGCTAAACTCACACGGAGTTTTAAAAATAAAATGTCACTCACTAAAATCGATATACGACTTTGAGCATCCGCCAAAAATTTCGATCTACGACGTTTGAGCAACTGCCTAAAATTTTGATCTACGACGTTTGAGCAACTGCCTAAAATTTTGATCTACGACGTTTGAGCAACTGCCTAAAATTTTGATCTACGGCGTTTGAGCAACTGCCTAAAATTTTGATCTGCGACGTTCGATCCACTGCCTAAAATTCTGATCTACGACGTTGAGTTCCTTAGCTTTCGCATTGATTTCGTATTCAACATTCAATGATGGGAATTCCGTAGATTCTTGTACTTCTGGTGCAAATTCAGACACACAACAACTATAGAATAAGAAACTCTAAGATATTATTACCTGGTATTAGTAACAGGTTATTTTGAATAAACTGGTTTGTTCCTTACGTACAAAGTGAATACACACATTTTCCCACAATTTTCTATATATGTGCCCAAAGCGCCGGGCATATCCCCACGAATGCGCCCGACAAAATAAATGTCCGGGCATTTTACAACCCTACAGCGTAGTGGTGAACGTGCTCATTCTTCAATCTCAGTGGCAGGGATTCGATCCACCATCTGGGCAGTACTATGAAAGTGGATATTCCTCCTTCAGAGTTTTCTCACTATACCGGTGCATTCGTCCCACCCGGTCGAAACGGGTAGGACCCCTGCCCTCCCTTCCCCTCCCCTTCCTTCAAATGCAACAATCTCCGGGTATCAAGTCAGAAGTACCAGGTTCAAAATCGACTGGATTCGTACAGTTTCAAAGAAAGTTGAATTCTGAGAAATCAATTTCCCCAGACATTATCGATTCGTACCTCAAGAAATTCAAGGAACTCATGCGAATGTAGTAGTGAAGTTCACTTTTCGAGGCTTTGTCGTTTTCATGGCTTTTCAATCCGAAGACCACGAATAATAGTGTGAAACACTCAAAGATTGGATTTTTAAGTAAAATATAACATGAAACAACCGCATAGCATCATGTAGTTGATACAAAACACTGACCAAAATTGTTGTCTTCCGCTTTAATTTTGGAAATCCTTGAGTCTAATTTGAACATGAAAGCAATAGACCTGAATCTCTAATGTAAATATTCGTCACACACGTTCAAATTTTGAACGTACATCCTGTTGAAGTCCATTTTCCCCGAATTTTAAAATGACAAATTCCGTGCACGAATTATTTTCTGGACCCCGGAATTATACATATTTCGTACCACCCAGGATGGTAGGAGTTACTCTGTCAACCTGTAATTTCACCATACGGTGCGGTGTGGTATATGCTACTCTCTGGAACTGTGAATTTGTAGCCCGGAAGTAAACTTACCATTAGTTGTTTGAAACTGGGCTACCTATGTGCGAACACAATTGCATCATATCCGGTGTGACCTTGCCGAATTGCCGTGTTATTAAACCACGCGACCACCCCATTGCTTATTATGCATAGCATGTCATCAACTGTGCAAATTTTACTTGTCCGTAATTATGGATGTTTAGAGCGTAAAACAATATTTCACATTCAAAATTTGGTATAAATTAGAGTGGATTTTAGTTTGCTCGGAGCATTATTCCAATAACCGGACAGTACTCGAGTTTCACGATAAAAGTTCCAGCAATAAAAATCTTCATCATGATAACTCTGGAAGTAATGAAGAAAGTTGATCTGTATTTACGTGTCCTTACTTTTCTATGCCTCGTTCCTTGGGATTGGGATCCAAAACTGATTCAGCTATTGCCGACAAAATCCAAGCATCGGGAGATAATGCATCCAATAATTTGTTGCTCAGTTCTGATTCTTACGATTTACGTCGTCATTTCTTTTGCAATTGACATTCACTTTGATCGGCTCCCACTGCGACATAAAATTACAATTGCGGCAATCACAGGTTCGAATAAAGTCAACTTCTATTTTTGGCACTTATGATGGGAAAGTCCGTGACGATATTTTTAGAGCGCTATACAAGGAGTTGAAATTGTTGACCTTAATCCGAGAAGTGGGTGGAGTCACATAGCAGTCCAGATTCTAAATCGTGTCGACGTTCATATGTATGAATTTCAGAATTTTCTAAAGATAGCGACCCTGACTTTCCCTTCGTTAGTAAATCGCACTCGCATTTATAATAAAGTTTAGATTTTCGGTGTTCATAGTCTTTCTAATGGTTGTGGCTGTGTTATTCGGGTACTTGCTTACCGTACCAGATGAAGCGAGAAGTCTTTTTAATATGGCGCTGCAAACTGATCGTTACGTCAAAGGTCAGTCTTTACATATCTTCATTCCACCTAAACAAGCAAATTTGGGTGTGTACAGGGTCACGCATAACCTTTGCCCCCCCTGCCCAATCTGCGAGAACCACACAAAAAGTCGGATATACGTTTTGTAGAGAATCTTATGAAGGATCTAGGGAGTCACTCCGCTTGATAATCCGACGCGCGTAGCGGCGCCGACGAGCGCTTAAGTAAAAATCGGCATGAAAAAAATGGATTTTGCAACGGTATTTTGACAAAAACACGCCCAAAATTATTTTTTTCGAAAAATGTGTCTATGGCACCTTTCTTTTAATAATTGTACGCAATTTTTAAAATTTTGTTGGACCGGTTTGGAGAAAGTCGATTTTTCGCTGCCAGAGCATTTGGAGGAGAAAATCTAATCTTTTTCACCAAAATGGACTGGCAGCAAAATATCGACTTTCTCCAAACCGGTCCAACAAAATTTTAAAAATTGCGTACAATTATTACAAAAAATGATTTTTTGAAAAAAATGATTTTGGGCATGTTTTTGTCAAATACCGTTGAAAAATCAATTTTTTCATGCCGATTTTAACTTAAGCGCTCGTCAGCGCCGCTACTTGCGTCGGATTTTCAAGTCGAGTGACTCTATGGATCATTCATAAGATTCTCTACAAAATACATATCACACTATTTGTCCAGCTCTACCAGATTACGTTTGCCAAGAGAAGGGGGCAAAGGTTATGCGTGACCCTGTATGTGAACTTTTAGCACACGTTTCTAATTTTGTAGGTATTCTCTTCACCGATCGTGAGTTGAAACATGTGTGTTCCACAACTGGGTGTAAACTGAAGATAATCGTGATTACTTTAGAAATCCCCGCAACGGTAGTCGCATTTTTCTTCCTAATTCTGGATTTTTTTTTGAATGAGTACAATATAGTACGGCTATATCTTTACCCCAACTTGGGATTCACCTCCACTTGGTTCGATGTCATCTTTATAATCACAGTCCTCTTAATTATCAAGGTCATGTTGATCGGAGTCTGTTTCCCGATTTACGCAATACTTTTTCATTTGGAGAGTACAGGGTTTTACCTTCTAGAGTTAGCAGAAAATCAATTCATTTTCAGAAAATCCTCCTTCAAAATCCTTACATCATATAGAAATCTCTTTGTCTTGAATCAATACGTTCAAGGTTCAAGTACTGCCCGGAACGCTGTTCCAATTCTTCTCTTTCTGGTATATATTATTGAGATAATACTATTCTACTTTATCATACAATCCTTTCAGTCAGGTACAATCATTACAGCTCTCGGTCTCCTTGATGCGGCTGTATTTCTCGGGGCTGCAATAATTGCCGTTTTGAAGGTAGTTGCAAAATTTGATGACCTCTCTCATAGGATCATGGAAGTATGGAAATATCGACGCCCTCGAGACAAGATATTCATTAAGTCCATCAACTCATTTCAACTATTGACATTTAAAGTACACGATTTTTTTATAATTCAGGAGTCAACGAGTTTTTACTTGTTTTATCGTATTCTGGACGGACTTGTCCTTCTCCTTCTTCATTACGGTACAGGTACACCTCTCTCCGTAGTTAACTAGGTCAATACGGATACGGAATCAGGTTGTATTCAGTATGTTAATAGCTGACTGAAATATTTAATTAAATTAATAGATGTGGAATATTTAACTAGGAACGGAAAACATTCGCATCCACTTTGTAAATACTTATATGAATTAAAAATATACGCTAAATATTAACAGTACGAGTGATTTTATTTTGTAGAAGTCAATCAATAAATTTGAATGGATTTTAAATAATAACCGTTCATACTAAAAATGTTTGCGACTTTCAATACTGATTCGTCATGTAAATGGATCTCAAATTATGTAATTCTTCGTAGCTTGGTTTAAGTCTAAATCCCACTTTGGCACTTGGCTATTAACGTTTATAACGTAACTTAATGCAACCAAGTGCATTTGAGACGTCAACGCGGATCCTAATATTTTCCAGAAGAATCCCTTCTCTCCGATTTTTTTGTGCGAAATTGAGAAGGGATTAAACAATTTGAGTTTTAATATAAAAAGCAAAGTCGTCACAACCAAAAATGAATCCATTCAGCGGTCAATGCTTCATCGGACTCAATTCTAACATGAATCCGAAATATCTTGACGACCAAGTTAGCTTCTCAGAAGGTGAGTCTATACCTCGCTGGTACTAGAAAAAAAATTCAGTGTAATGATGGATGGGGATTTGACACCGAGTTTGTTGACCTGTAACGGACACACAAGCGCAATCACACAAATGGGGTGTGCGTCACGCGTTTTATTGCAGATAAAATTCTCACCTCAATGCCGATATTTATTTTCTTTCACTTCATTCCAGATGAAATTAATAATTGTAACATTTTATTATTTGAAATTGATCTGGACCGGAATGAAGGGAAATAAAAATGGACATTCAAATCTGGCATTCCAGACTACAAAAACTGCTAATGCTTCTGGAATATTAAGTTGTACTGGATTCTTTTGGTGTCTTTGCACCCCCCGTGAGGTTCACGGGCGTCGCGCAGGATTCTTAAGAAATATTCCTCTACGGAAGGTAAAAGAGACTATCATTGCATATTCTGAGGTCAATCCGAATTAATTATACTTAATTACCACCGAATGCTACGTTGTGCTGTTTTTTTACGTGTTTTTGCACAGGGGGGGGGGGTCTCGCATATAGGATTTTTATGAGATTTGCCTTTAGGGAAGGCAGCAGAGAGTCTCTACACATCCTGAGGTCAATACGAGGTCATTCAGTACCTCGGGAATGCTAAGCTGCGCGGAATTATCTTCATGCTTTGTACCCCCGGCGCAGGGTTGGGGGGTCGCACACGATTTTCATGAAAATCTCCCTTAAGGAGGTAACAGAGAGTCTCCTTGCAAAGTTTGAGGTCGGTACGAGGTCACTCAATATACCTTTGGAATGCTAAATTAAAAGGAGTATACTTTCAAAGTCTGTATAACCGTGACAAGTTGATCTGTTGATCTACAAATTTATGATACGTAACGTTTTTGAAAAAAAACATTATGACTTGGGCTGTTTATGTAATTCATAAAAGTATTCATCCGTAGACTGATTTTGTTTTCAACATATTAAAGAAAGATCCGATTTCCATGTGTCAATTAATTTCACTATTTTGTAACTCGGGTAAAAACGGCATAACTAAATCATTCCATATTTAAGTTAGTACTTCTCAAAATTAACCAATTTGAATGTATTTTAAACAAGACGTTTTCAAGCCCAGAAAAATAGTCACAATGAAACGCTTTGAATGTAAACAGCAGCATAGGTTTAAAAATTACCTACCATACATATATGAAGATAAATAGAAGCACATAATGTACTAACTAGAATAGAAGTACCATCGTCTTATTTATTTACTTTTTAGACGAAAAATTAATGATTAATTTTTTGGAAAATGGACAAAATTTTAATTCAATATGAAAAATAGTTTCCTTGTAAGAAATTCTGGGTAGTCTCATTCACAAAGTTTGAGGAGTGAGGATTTTGGTTCGTTCCAAGTAGGTACCAGTACGTGCTATCACGGAAGTTGAATCGATATGCCTGGAACGGAAACCGGAGTCATCATTAGAGACCGAAATACCTTGAGTTTCTTTCACTGCATGCATAGGTGCATAGACTGGGATTAGAGTGACATGAGAATGTCCTCAAAATATCTACAGGTGAAATTAGGACAATGCAATCACAGTCCTAGTCCTAGTCCCATTTCTTTTTGCAGAAAAAGTTATCGTTCCAGGAACAGTATAGGACAGTGCACATGTTCTGCCCTCGGAAAGTAATTAATTCTTAACATATTCATCTCTTGTTTCCAAAATGATGGAACAGGATGAGATTCCGACGGAAACCAGACTTCACAGTGAAATCGCTGCACTCAAGTACAAGAATGATCGACTGACTCAAGAAGTATGTCCATTTTATTATAAATTTTTTAAGGTCCACTTATTTTTAAAGTTTTTGGAAAACTATACCAACTAATTTCGATTGTTCAAAATATAAAAATGTCAACATGAATCGTCATAGAAGTTGGTCTCATTAGCTAAAATTTATTTAATCTTTATTACGTTTTATTTCTCAGCTCCGAGATACCGAAAGTCGATTGAAATCCAGGGAACACACATCCGTGCATCAAAACAATGAAATTGAGAGTCTCAAGGAAAGTCAAGCCAGACTTAATGCAATCAACACTTCCTTCCAGAAAAAATTACAGGTTAGAATTGAATATTGTTACTTAATTACAGGGTGGACAAAAAAATGTTAATGCATTAATATACTATCGACGTAAAACGTATATACTGATTTTCAACCGGACACTAGTTTTGTGAATGAGTTCAACTGTCTTACAAGGGAGAGTTACCACATGGGTACCAGGACCTAGACCCGACACCCATTTTTCTCAATGCATTAGCATCCCCTGAGTCGGTTTTCGCCAAAATTCGTCTGCGGAAATGAAGTCCATTTTCTTGGCCTATATAAAAATTTGACTAAAAAAATCCTGAGGTCCCCCCTTTGAAAAAAATGAAATCATGTGTAAAAATGAATGCTGTTTCAGGCGTTTTTCATTTCGCGTCAATGTTGAGATATGCCCTTTAGACGCATTGCAGAAAATTTTGGAAAAATTCCAAATAATTTTTTCCTCAAGATTTTGATTGAAAACACCAGACAACTTAACGAGACACAAAATCCTGTCAGAAAAAATTATTTGGAATATCTTCAAAATTGTCTTTGACACCCTGTATAGTGTGTATAGTATTGTTACACATGCACCGTAGCCGTAGCCATATGCAAACCGGTATCCCGATAGAAATATTTCAACTTATGAGTGTCGTAATACGCCAATCACATTAAAGCTGACATTTGACACCGCAAAGAATCCAGATTTGTCACTAGTTTTTTTCCCACTGAAATCAATAAAACTAATAATTTTTTATCCGAAACCTCAAAGGACTCGGAAGAAAGAGAGCGAGTGAGCAGCGTGTCAAATCAGCGGTATGAAGGTGACCTTTTGAAGTGCAAACAAGAAAATCATCACTATCAGGACAGAATAGTCGAGCTAGAAAGTCAACTGAGGTACGTCAGGACCTTACCATTTTTGGGCCAGAGCTATTCTCTGTAGACAATAATGTCTACAGAGAATTAATAGCTCTATGTAAACATCTTGGGTTCAAAAATGATTGATCAGGTTGTAAGGTCCATTTTCTTTTTGTCGTGACAGGGAATCATAAATAAAGTGGGACAAAATTAATTAGATTTCTCTTGTGATTGATTCGACTTCGTATGTAGGTCAATAATGATTGATCGTGAGGCATCGGACCAAGCCAAGGATCAAGCTCAGAGGAGTGTCATTGAATTCTGTAGAAAAATCTCTTCTGCAATTGACTACCATGATGACCAACCCAAACCGGAGCCACTACTCAAACGCATTTATGAGATTTATCAGGTTCAATATGACTGGGATTATTTATATATAGGGTGATTCATAACCAATTCGAACATTCACTCAAACTGTCAGTCGAAATTGAAAAAAGTTATGAACCACCCTATATAACATTTGTTATTCGACTTACCGAAAATCCGTTTCAATCGTATATCTTTTCAGGAAAATACGAGATTTAAAATGAAAATTGTTTCATTGAAACAAACAATTGAGTCTTTGGAGAATGAGAGCAAGACAAATTCGGATGCTGTGAATCGATTAAGTACTGACAAGGAACACGCGAATCAACAAATCGTGTCATACCTCACATCCCTCGACCTTTTGAAAAGAGTTCAGTCCAGAATTTAAAAATAGTTCCAAAATTAATCAAAGTCTAATATTTCATGGTAATTAATCAATAGGAAAAAGACCAGTTAGTGACAGAAAAATCTTACATCAACACTGAACTCCAAAGTTATCGAGAAAGATCATCTCTAGGAGACCGAACTGTGTTGAGTCTATCGGAGCAGAACAAATCGTTGGAGCAACAAATTTTGTCACTGAAAGGTATACCACAAAAATAATGCATGTTCACACCATAACTGCTATGTAATGAACGGCTAGATCAAAATCGTTCACATTATTCGTTATAAATATGATATGGTTATTCTCATTTAGAAAATTGTATGTCAGCGGAGGAGAAATCTGCACGATTTGAAAAGGAACTAAAAAATTTCCAGGAGTCTGTCGCAATTCAACTCTCTTCTGGTAATCGAATGATCGAGGCAGCTCCAATCGGAATTCGAGAAAGAATCAAAGATATCCAACTCGAACTCAAAGAAAAACAATATGTGAGCCTATTATGTAATTAAAAACCCCCCGATATTAACTAATTAAAAACCTTGCAATATAGTCAAATGATCAGTTACGAGAAAAAGTTGGGCGAATGACTGAAACGATTGATCGTCTGGAGAAAATTCTGAGTGATAGCAAAGGAAAACAGGAAGACGCGATTAGTGAGAAAGTTTTGTTAGGCAAAAGACTGCATGAAGCGGAAGCGCAACTAACTACGATGGAAATTCTGAATGAAGGTCTCCGGAAAGACAAAAATCGGGTAAGTCCTTACCAGATCGCTATACAGACGTTTACCTACATTTTTAATTCATGTTATTGATTAGTTTATGCAATTCTTGGAACAACTTGGAAATACGATGGGTTTGGATGAAGTTTCGAAAGAACTTGGATTCGACCTTCAAACAGATGCTGTCCTTGCTCGGTCCGAACAGTTGTCAAAACTTGAAGGGGACAGGCTTGCTGATAAGGTATTGAATCTTTTTTAAATTCATAACAAAATTTGACTAATTAATTCCGATTTTGTTTACAAAGACCGCTACAGTGTACCAACTCCAAAGAAGAATTCGGACGTTGAAGGAACAAGTTGAAAAGAAAGATTTACACCTGGACATGTTACGCAGGAAAATTACAATTTTGGAAGACAGTGTCAAATTACGGACAACTTTAGAGCTGGAAAGAGATGAGGCTGTGTCACGTGCTAAACAACTCGTGAAACAAGTGGATCGACTTGAGTTGGATCTCCGAGATGCAAGGGTCAATGTCAAGGACCTCAAGTCACAGATGACGGATGCTGCAGAGTACAAAGTAATTCATTTTTATACAATTTCCTCGGAGAAAATGTGTCTATTCAAAAAACATGTGACCTCGAAAGGTCAAGTTACTCCGCCATATCAACTGACTAAAATAGGATAACATTTTCAGATAATTTCATTGGAACGAGCCCGAAAAATTGAAGAAGCAGAAAGAAAACTGAATGATTTAGAACTCCTGAGAGTGAAGTACAATCGTAAAGTGAATTTACTGAAGGATCAATTGAAGATCAGTCGAGATAATATGACACAGGAAAGAGATTTGAATGATCATGCCTTCCAACAATTAAGTCATGAATTGAATTCAACGAGGAAAACCTTAGCCGAATGTACACGACGAGAAGCACAGGCAAGTTAATAAGGGTACCTTACTTACATTGTGGTTCATAACAATTAACTGACCTCTATGCTTTAATCTGAACCACCCTGTGTGTGTATACAAATTTTGTACACCATTTGAATTCTTTTATGAATTTGATGAATAAACAGCTCCTGAACGTGAGGAATACCGTGGGGAAGATTTTGGGAATAGATTGGTCCAAAACAATCGTACCAGATTATGAGTTGATTGCAAAGTTGGAGAAAATTGTTCAGACAAATCGTGAATTTGCTCAAGTTTCTAGAAAACTTTCAGACAGCATCAAAATGATTCCACAACCAAATTCTCCAAGGGATTCAGAGAGTCAGGAGGAATATGTCCAACACCAAGAAACTAATAGGAGGAATGTTTAACAAGAACACGAACGGAAACGCTAATTCCACTGGAACAAACAAACAAACAAACAAGCAAACTAAACAAATAGCTCTCTGTACCATAACTCCACTAGTAACTATAAGTTTCCAAAGAAGAAATTATTTTTATCCGTTTCTGCTTTTATTTTATATGCAATTTTTAAATTTACTCCCAACTTGTTTTGAAGAATTGCTTTTTCCTTAGATCTTAAAGAAGTTTAGTAGTGTTTTTGAACTACGAAATTTCATTTTTTACCTCAGAAATATTATTTTAATTTTCCCGTAAAGCTATTTTGAAAAAATAAATGAGTCCTTCAGAAAGTCAAAGATGAAGCATTCGGTCGCGGTCTGTCTAGGACGCAAGTGTACCAACCATTTAAATGAATGAATTTGACGATAGTAATAAAGTGGCAGAGACCGCTGCATATCCCTTCGGTATTTGGAGGTTTACGAACTGACAATGACAATCTGTATATGGTCAGCGAGCTTCTACCTACATCTTGAGGTACCTTCCATAGGCTGAATGCGAAGGAACTGGACGAAGCAACGAAAAAGAGTGATTACAGCTTCCCGAGAAAGTACAATATATGAGTTAAGCACACATATTAATTTTGTCAGTGTTGACTTCGCTCCTTAGTTTCTTTTGAGTGGGAAAAGTTAAAACTCGCCTGCGGAAATTATTGGCAATTTTGGTGATCATGATAAATGATAATACATAAATCGAGATTTCTAACAGAGATTCAGTCCGGTCCGGTCCGACTTCTGACAACAGTGAGAAATGAAATTCTTGACCACAGTATAGAGAACAAATCTTGCGTTTCTTGTGAATAGAAACAGAGTCAAACATCTAGCACGCAATTAATGGAATCATAAGGGAATCACTTAATTCACCTCGCGCAACGTAATACACTATGTCAGGAGAACTGGATCTCTATTTAAAAAAAACGGCATTACAAAGCGGCCATAAAACACAAAGCACTCAAATGATCTTGGATTACGATACAAACTGCTCAATCCTGTTTGGAAAATATGTATGTCTACAATTTTACAGAGAAGATGGAAAAATTGGTATAAACGGATCGCACAACCATTTCCAAGTCCAACTATTTAGTTCGCTTTTTAATTCTTGACACTTGATTATTTGTTTCCTCCATAAAATAGAGCGTCATTTCGACAGGAGTTGTCATACATTGCAAAAAAATAACTGGTTTACATTTTTATACTTCAAAGTGATATTATGATAGAATTAATTAAATCAGGAAAAGTTGGGAATTTGGAACTACTAGGAATCAATTTTCTGACTCACGTTTGCTTCATTATGACTCAACATCCACATTTTTATGGTTTTAGACAATGAGACGAGTAATAATGAAGTACAAAATCCATCCTAAAGTGGTCGTCTCCGCAGCTTTACTACATTTCTGGTTTAAGTCGGATTTTTCCTGAATAAAATTTTATTTTTTACCTGAGATCTTCTGGAAACCCGACATTGATTGAAGTGGGATTGTTTGCGAAAAACAGACCTCGTGTGCGGCAGGTTATTTTTTACTAGGATGGATATCCAGTTCTTGTACCTGTAACACACCACACTGAAAAACAAAAATTACGCGGACAGGTGTCAAATGTAATTGAACTTGCATATAGATGAGTGTTCTTCCTTCGATTAATCTGGAATTAATCGGTTTCTGGTTACAATTATTAGGATTTTATAATAATTTAATGTCGAGATGTTGTGGTCAAAAATAGAATTCATTTCCATATTTTCTAAGAAAAGTTTACACAAAGAAATATGTAAATTTTGGGACACTCTTTCTAGTTTCACATTGGGTAGTTTGTCATCCGAGTGATGTAATTTTGAAACGCTATGTGTTATAAATAAATGATAATTCACATATTATAATTTGAACTTGTTTTTCTAAAATCGAGTTAAACTTTGTACATATGTTGTACAATAAAAATTATGCAAAAAGTATAACCGACCAAATACCTTTTTTTCTCAAAACAATCATTTGCCCCCCAGATTTCTACTCTTAACTCTAGAAACCTGAATCTGCGTCAACATCGAGTGCGTAATTTATTATTAAATAGAGGGAACATAATGTTGAACCAACATGAACTGAACATGATGTCATTAATTTATTTATTCCAAAATTATTCATCAGGCTGATGTTTTGCGATAAAATGAACCTTGACCCTTCCACGTCCAGCATGAAGAAATTTTTTGTGTTACAATGGTGTTTTGCAAAAAAAAGCTTTAGGTGTAGTCAGTACCCCACCTGTCAAAACATGTTCAATCAAAAATGTGTTGCGTGATCAAAGCGTGTATTGATATTTTTGAATAAATCAACAAACGGATTATGCATTACATAAAATATATACCATGCAGGTGGCTCATAATTTTGACGTGACTATAGTTTCAAAATAATTCGTCCATTTGTTTCACCAAATGATTCCAGGTTATTGCATTTTTTAGAAACCCTGAACAAGTCATGATCATTATTTTTTAATTAAATAATGTCAATCAAGAACGGAGCAGGATCTACCCGAATCTTTACAGATTTTATGAATTAAGTGCTTATGGGTTTAGTGCTCAACCATATACTTCAAAATATCACCTTCAAATTTTCAAAATATACCTCATGTTAAGTAGGCATTTGTTCGGATGATATTTTTGTGAATAATTGGACCGTGATTTCCTCATTGACGTAATCGTTTTTAATTTTCCAGTAGTTCTCCAGAATTACACACACTTTGTAGTTGTGACTCAATTCAGAGTCTGGATTTTATTACAGAGATGACGGTGGAGAGTGTGGACAAACGATCACCAGATTTATCTGACAAAAAAACAACTAGCAGGGGCAACTCATTGTAGTGATTGAACAATAAAATGAACTTGAATTTTACTATAAATTTTGTGTGTGCTCTGTTCCTACCTCACTATTAAAGCAGTTCAATTGTATAAATACAGGGTGGGTCAGAATTAGTATTCACTCAGTCCATCATTTAGAATCACAATCGCGGTTCGTGAACTTGATGTCCAATTCTTAAAATGTATGCATTAATTGACCTCTGAAATTAGGGAAATGTACCCCTAATAGTAAGGAATGTAACCATAATATTGGGAGAGGAATGCACACCCCGGTAAACGTAGTACGGAATGTACCGATAATAGTGGCGAATGTACCCCTAATATTTGGAATTCACCCTTAAGATTTAGTGAGTGCACGTTTAGTAGTAGGGAATGTACCCCTAATAGTGGGAATGATCCTGGAATACTGGAAACCCTACCCTAATAGTGGAAATGATCCAAAATACTGGAAATGCACCCCTAATAGTAGGTATTGTACCCCTAATTGTAGGTGTTGCGCACCTAATGAATAATATTGGAGTGTACCCCAAATAGTAGCGAATACACCGGGAATAGAAAAAAGGGACGTCTAAAAGCGGGAATGTGCACCTAATTGTGGGGTTGCATACCCAATACTTTGAAATGTACCCCTAATAGTAAGGGAAAAGTCCACTAATAAGAAATTTCTCCAATGCAATCAACATACTCTCATTCCAAGGCCGTCCAACCCGGGGAAGCTATTTATTTTACCCACCCTGTACACAGGTGTGTTCCAAAATTCTGTTCTATCAAATATGGGCGCAACCCAGTCCGAAACCCTTAAAAGTTGAGAACGAGCCAACAAATCTTTATCACTCCAAGACTAGTCCACGGTCCGGTCGGAGTAGTTTCAAGTAATCTCATTCATTCATCACAAATTTCATTAGCCATAATCTCATAACCGTAATTTTTGGAGTAATGTATTAAAAATTTACTTTTTTTTAACTCAAAGTTTGAAGTTAGGAAAAAACTATATATATTTTTGGAAGCTCTCCATAATTTCGAAAAGTCAAAAAATAAATAAAGCAATAATGGCAGACTCGACCACTATAGTACCTGATCCAAAATCCCACCATAATATCACAACTGCCCCATCACAATTACAACTTTGGTCACCAAAAGACAATGAAAATGGGAGTCAATTGACGATTGACATTGACACAAAGAAAGAAGAGAAAATGGCTGCACCAGGATGGAAAAGTTATATCGGAATGATACTAACTTTGATCACAAGTATACTCTTCTCATCCGCATCACTTTTTGCTAAAGTTTTACAAGATTATGGGTTTCGTGGAAATGCGTCCTCATTTTGGAGATATCTTGGTGTAACACTCCCAGCCATTCCCTTGTTACTATTGTGTGATTTCCATCAAAGGAAGAAAAAAGCTCATACATCTGTTTTTGATACCGTTTGGCCAATGAATCAAGACGGGAAATGGAAGACAGTCATTGGGCTTCTCGTAAGTTATAGAATTCGATTAATTACTATGTGCGAAGTGGCGCTGACGAGCGGTTCAAGAATGCGCCATTAATACACGGATTTTGGCAGTTTATTCTATTTCCGCCCTAATCATTTTTCAACACACCCACAGATTGCATTTTTAATACATTAAATGCAAGATCAATTAAAATTAATTACAAAATGTTTGCATTAACCGCAGGTCCGTGGAACATTGGGTGGAATGGCTGTTATATTTCGATATTATGCGTTGGAATATTTATCGATTGCTGACACTGCAGTCATCACGTACAGTTCACCCATTCTTGTCACGATTCTTGCACATTTCTTACTAGGAGAAATCATGGGGATTGTTCCGGTTTTGGTCACAATTTCTACAATGGTCGGAGTTGTTTTGATCTCCCATCCACCCATTCTCACTGGTGAAGATGATTTTGAACCGGGGAAATTGGTGAGTTTATGATTCAATGTTCCTCGTTTTAACTCTGACTGTGTCATTGCCGAACAGATATGAAAATGTGGTCAAAAATTCATAGCATCCTACCGTGATTTTTTTAAACCAAACAAAAAAAGGAAGAGGCTAATTGGCACACGACCCGACCAAAATGGGACGTATTAGGCCATATTACCATACTGTTTGTGAGTCACTGGTAGGGAAATGTGTCTAGATTGAATTTTTTAGCATAATGTCAAAGTGAAATTGATCAGTTGTTCAAATATCTGGTTTGCGATTATTTGCGTTACTTCGAGCTAGGCAACCAAGCCACGACCGCAACTCAAAGCGGTTAATACTAGATTTAATTTTATGAACACTTTTTCTGAGTACGAAAACGAAATCTTAGTCCTGGATTTTGTTTTGTTTCGTCAAATCGTAAGCAATCAATTAAGACACAATCACAATACACGTGCCCATCTAATAAGTTGCAATTTTGTACAATGCAAAGAAAAAAAGCTGTCACTCTGTCACTGCTTGTCAACGAAACCAACATGATTAAAATTAGCACAATCAAAGCGATTAACATCAAAAGAGTCAAAGTTAAATCACCTGTGTTTTTTCTTGTGAGCCAAATCGAATGTCGAACAATGGGTTTATGTCCTTATGTGTTCTTTTTTGTGGCTTGGCCTGGGAGTCGCAATAAGTTTGCTTCTGTATTCTGTTCACACAACAATGAACAAAAAAATTGCACATGTATTTTTAGTTTGATTGATCGATTGATAGATTATTTGCTCATACATTTGATACATGATCCGTTGGTGATTCAACTGGACAAAGTTGGATTTAGCCAGTTTTTTGTTGAGATTTAAATATTGACTCGACCTCTGGACTAAAATGACAGGTGTGATGGTTAGTTAAATTTACAACTCATTTCTCTGTGTAAAAAAATGCTAGACGTAAGGTAATGGTTCCTCAAGAGAATTATTATTTACAACTGCTAGTGGTACCTTTCCTAGGCAATATGAAAATTAATAGCAATAATTGACGCCATTTGACCTTCAAGGCCTAATTAATATCAATCCACTAAGTGAACCATGGATTTTTGTAACTTTTCAGATTGGTATTGGACTGGCTTCCTGTTCACTTGTCTGTGGTTCACTAATCATAATTATAACAAGGAAAATCCGGGATGTCCACTTTTCCCTGATGACCGTCGTTTTTGGAGTGATTGGAGTAACACAAGGATTTGCTCTCACCCAGTACTTCAATGATTTCCAAGGTCCCGAAGAACTTGAGGACACACTCCTAGTCATTGGATTAACAGTTGTGTCATTCTTAGGACAAATCACGATTGTCATGGCAACACAATTTGAACAGGCGGGTCCTGTTAGTTTAATTCGGACTTGTGATGTTGTTTTTGGATTCGTCCTCCAATTCGTATTCCTTGGAGTTGTTCCCACAATATTCAGGTAAATAAATATCAAAAAGAGGCATATCGATTTTCTGCAAAAACACTATAAGGGAGGAACTTTTAATTTTGATATAGATAACTATGAAACTATGATAACTATTAATTTATTTTGACAGTGCAATTGGAGGTGCTATAGTACTCATGGGTGTCGTTGTGACTGGACTACGAAAATTCATTGCTACGAAATCTGAAGATGATCCGACGAGGAGAAGATTAAGATACATTTTAAAATGATTGTGATTAAAGGACATAAAGTCGTAAAATTATACCATAGTAGTATGCGATCTGTGGGCATACATCCATTTTTTTTACACATTATTCATAAACTGACCTGTATATTCGTTGAATGAATTAAAAAGGGCTACTAAAATATATTTAAAATATAATAAAATCGAATTAAGAAATACAAGTATTCATTGACAACTGTAATTAAGGGAAACCCAAAATTTTGAAACTTAGCTAGCCTTGTTTTTACTGCCCGAGGTGGAGACGAAATTTGATTAATTATTATTTCATATTCATGATTAACAATAAGACTTTTCATATTTTGAAATCTCTCCGGCACTCCAAATATTTATTATCGGCTAAGTGAATGATTTTTGACTGCGTCAATGTCAACGAGTCAAAAACATCCCGACAATAATATTTTGGTTGTTAATTCTAACTTGTCATTTCCAGTGAAAAATCTTGAGTGTCTTAATTACATAGGTTGACGTCCGGATTTTATTTTATTCAAGTGCTTCCAACGAAATTAACTTTCTTGTTTTGTAGAATTCCATCCACAGATATAAAAATGTGAACGTCAGCGTGTAAAATGCCATGCCTAAAATCATGGAAGGCAAAATAATGATAAGAACGGAAGGTGGAGGCGGCAGACGTAAACGTTACTTGCACACATACACAAATACATGAATAAGGCAGGGTCATATTTAATCTGTATATATTTTTCCTGATAAAATGCGCTCGAATTGGTGAGACTCAAACAGTTGCACTTGTGCATTATTTGTGCATTCACCTTTCAGTTCAGAATTGTCCTTTTCAGAAACAAGTTCATCATTTGGTCATCCTAACTTTCAGAAGTTTTTAATCAAAAAGCATTAAAATGATTTCCGTCATTTTGGCAATCCTTTCCATTTCCACAATGGCGAACGGTTAGTAAGTTGTACATCAGGACGAATTAATTATACTCATAAATTTATTGATATCAACAATACATAGTTATAATAATATTTGTTTTTAGCGGCAGGTGCCTCGTCGTATTCTATATCTGGAAGAGTGGTCCAGAACCAAATTATTGAATTGGATTCGACGTATCAGAGGAGTTATACCCATTACCTAGCCAATGAGATTGACGCCAAGGACTACACATTCAGCATTCAAATGTCTGAAGAATTGCCGGGAATTTTCATTAGCCTTTCAGAGTATAGCTTGCTAGATCCACTCACCAATTCCGCTCCCGAGAATCCGACTAAAATATGTGATGTGTACCAAGTGAAGGTATTTACTATTTTTTTTATTTGTTGTCAATCAAATCGGCGATAATACTAAATTCGGCATCATTCCTTCAGATTTTGGAATCCCTTATTATGTTTTATATGAATTTGATTAACCTCTGACCTCAATAGCTCACTTACCCGAACGGTGTCTCCGGACTCTTATGCAACGGAACACAGACGCAGTTTTCGTATTTGGATACCGATTCAGGGATTATTTCAGACTATTCCGGAATCCCTGGTCTCATTGTTGTGGATGTATTCATCATTTCCGGTTATCGGAATCAATACGCCGGAGATAGCTTCCGTAAACTTTCGGATAGTCCTCTAGTGGGACCAACCGGGCGGGAAATCCCAATTTCCAGCATTGGCTCCATTATTTTCACAGCTTACAAGGGTAAGGGCACCAAAAGTCTTAGTACCAAAAATATATCAAAAGTAGAGCGATCGAATTTGAAACTGAATAATTTAAAATTTCTCCAGACTGCTCTAACTCTACTTTCGTGGAAACGGCGGAAATAGTTCTGAAGAGTTGTTCGGCCTACTCCAAATCCAAATGCATTGCTACGGACCTATTTTGTGACGGAGATAGTAACTGTGGCCTATCTTTCCTTGATGTGTTTGCCACTGGAGAGTTGGATCCAGAGAGTTATGATGAAAGTGACAAACGGTGTTCCAACAATCGACAGTGGGCTCAAAAAGCAAAGAAGAGTTCAAACTACGTCTACAATTCGAATTCCGAATATACCTATACGACTTATTCAAGTTCTGGGTCAGGTTATAGGCATGGATTCATCATCATTCCCGTTGGACTGATTGCGGTTTTGATTGGGATTGTGATCCGACTTTGTTCACGAAGGAGAACCAACGCCATTACCACTGTCGTGCCTTCTCAACAGGGTTTGCTTCGAGAACCGTAAAATTGTGAACTAAAAGTGGAATATACAGCTCGTAACTATTAATTGCATTTACAGCATTACCCTTCGTAAAATTTCAATATACTTAAGTTTTTACAGGATCGCTGAGAGGTCGAAATAAATTATCATTAAATGATATCAATGCAATTTATTTCATAGAAGGTTCAAAATTTTTTGAATATTTAGATCATTTCATGATTAGCTCGTTAAACATGGTATTTTGTCGTCGTTCATTCACATTTTTTGCAAAGTGAAATTAACCCAAGAGAGATGGAAGAAGCTATGTATGGATTTTTTATGAAAATTTTAAGCACACATTTCTACTCGTTAGACCATCGTTATACATTCTCCTTAGAAATCACTACTGTATAATCCACAGTTTTACAGAATTCCCAGAATTAATTTCACAGGGGTTAAGTTATATGGTTTATTCACTATTATCAACAGTAAGCTAGTAAAGTAAACGGTAATATTATCAATGAAGTGCACTGTTAATAGCTATTTTGATAAAACGTTTGATCATCAACGAATGAAATTCTAATGAATCAAACGTCAATGTCGCCGTCTGGGCCTCCAGATAAGATAAGTCCAGCCAAAAGTAAACAATTGTATTCCGATGCCTCAATCGCTTAGGATATTACAATTTCTTCTGGCAAAATGAAATGAAATCGCCAGTGATAGAATGTGTTTTTGGCAAAAGCCATGCACAAACGTACAAGAGGGACGGTACAGGTTATTAGTCGCCCTGTGTATTCGTTTTTATCAACGGTAAGCCTGCTAACTGCCGAAGTAAACAAAAATATTGTAAATGCATGCGTCATAAACGTTGTTTTGATAAAACGTTTGAACGTCCGTGAATGGAATGAATGAGTGAAATCTGACTTGTCAATATGTCAATATCTGTATGACAAAATTAGTGCTCCGCATGATTCCGACTCCGGAGTCGGATCGGAATCGACTCTGATTCCGACTCCGACTCCGACTTTTCCGGAGTCGATTCCGACCGATTCCGATTCCGACTCCGGATTTTC
>JAQFYE010001051.1:0-26208 GCA_034694305.1 Protaphorura glebata | reverse complement strand
ACCAAGATGGCGTTTCCGCAAAAAAAAATTATTTTTCCCAGAGTCCCCATGGGGTGGGGAATACCCACAAAAAATTTCAGCCCAATCGGTGGGGGGGGGTAAAAAATTTTTGCCTTATATTTAACCATTAGAAGCCTAATGAAGACTTATCCTATTATTTAGGAGATTGATACGTAGTAACTTAAAATGAAAGAGATGATACCCAGATTTAACACCACATTCAGTTGTACTATACAATTTTCTCAAATTGACTATTGACCAATCAAAGAAATTTGTAATTGTAGTGCAACAAACACGTAAATGAATAAAATAAATACAATACAATATTTTATTGATCATAACACAACATCCCGTAAATGGGTCATTACAATGTGACTCGGCAATACATGCATATTATCCCGATCGGTTCAATGTGGATCAGTGGTAAATATTCGTGCTTAATTCGGCCTTTGGCCATGTCGATTAAGCTCCTGGGAGCCCTCGGCCCCCCAGTTTATTGTCGTCATCAGTAAGTTGTACGTTCCTAAACTAGTATAATCCATGAAATTGAGTAGTAATCTAGCATCTAGCCAATACAACTTATGATTCTGTGACCCATTTAAGTAGTAGTTGATGATATTTTGGGTTCTATTGGTTCGGTCCGATTCGGATCGGGTCAAAGAATGGTTGTATTGGATAGAGATGGCAACCTGGGAGTAGATTGACGCTATAGCTTTGAGTGCGTGAGTCACTTGAAGACGAGTATGTGAGTGTGGACGGACAGTGGGGAAGCGGACGAAGCGGTTGCGCCGACCGTTGACGTCAACTCCTAACTTTAGACACAAACACCAACGAAAAACACCACAGTCTAGACTCCAACCACGGAGAAGTCATCATGCAAAAATCACTACTTGCACCCATCATTTAATTCCTATTTAGTTAAGGGTTCATCCAATTTCTTAGCTTAAGTCCGAGAAATCTTCCAGTTAGGCTTATAATAAAAACCTATCCAATCCAACCCAATCCAAACTTATTCTCCTTTACTTGATGTTCCTCAGACTTGAGTCAATTACATTGGAAATGTAATTAACTACAAATTACAGCCTATTTTTGAAAGTAATTTCAATTACAATTACAAATTACATGCAAAATTATTGATGTAATTAATTACAATTACAATTACGTAATTGTAATTGGATTTTCAATTACAATACAATTTACAATTTCAAATATATCGTTTCTTGTGTTTTTCAGCACTATAAACGCATTTTCTCTTTCACCGTCCAAAACTTCATTCAATCTTTACTAGTCAACAAATGTAATTGAGAAAAAAGTAATTTCAATTACAAATTACAATTACAAACGTCTTCAAAGTAATTGAAATACAATTACAAATTACATTCAAAATTTGGGATGTAATTAATTACAATTACAATTAGGTAATTGTAATTGTATTTTGTAATTGAAATTACAATTACCAATGTAATTGACCCAAGTCTGCCCATGCATTACATGCATTATCAGAAGTACTGATTCTTGGCACCTTTCTCTGAGATAAGCCTTCGGGTGAATTCCTGCCTGGATTTTTTTTTTCGTGTACCCCAGTTTCACCTTATCAGGAACCTGGTCATTACAACCTAACATAAACCAATTGAAATTCGCGAAAAAAAATAATAAATACTATTGAAGCGCCTGGGAATCGAACCCAGACCTTGCTGCGTCACATTGTCAAGTTGGAGGCATCGGGCAGTCGTCCGTCGGTGAGGCTGTGAAAGCACCACGTGGTCATTCCTCGGAAATTGGCCTTTGAAGTGCAATTCATTCAAGTAATTTCTCCATGGATGGATTATAGCCTGTACCGAATGAATGAGTAGACGGGACAGAACGGAGAACAGAGCAGACGAAAAACCATAGACACAAATGACTACGGAATGGAACGAAAACGGGTGGAGCGAAAAACCTTATGGACTTTGACGACTAAGGGATGGAACGAAAACAGGCGGGTCGAAAAACCTTATACACTTCGATGACTAAGGGATGGAACGAAAACAGGGAGGGACGAAAAACCTTATACACTTCGATGAGGACTAAGGGGTGGAACGAAAACAGGGGGGACGAAAAACCTTATACACTTCGATGACTAAGGGGTGGAACGAAAACAGGGGGGACGAAAAACCTTACACACTTGATGACTAAGGGATGTAACGAAAACAGGGGGGTCGAAAAACTTTATACACTTAGATGGCGACGGAATGCAACGAAAACGGGGGGGGGGAGGAAAAAGACTACGGAAACGAAATGAACAAAGAAAGGACAGCAGTCGTATGCATGCATGGCAAATTCGAACAAGTCCGGGGATGCCATCTCAAAAATGTGGTCCAAGTTTTTAACTGACCCTTTATTCAGTATAGTGCCACGCAACGATAAAAATCAGCAGAGCGCAGCGGGAGAGCGAGATCTAAAAGTGGCGAATTGTAATTTGTAATTCGGATAACTTGGCTTTCGGCTGAGCCAAGACGTCATCTGAACCTGAAGCTACTATAGTTTGCGAGATTTTCTAACGGAACTGCTCCTTTGTTCAGCGCGACTAACGATAAAAATTAGCAGAGAAATGGACTGTTGACCGCGACATCCAAAAGTATTCATAGAATTGTAATGAAAATAATGCAGCGATGATTGCGACGATGCTCCATGTAAAACTCTAGTTAGGCAGACATAATCTTGATCATTCATTCACTTGATTGAACGGCTCTTTTGTTAAACGTAACGGCGTCTACTGTCTTCAAATTTTTAACTTTTGTAGAACTGAATGAAGCAACCAGTGCAAGAAAGTGCCGAAGCAACCATATGAAAAAGAAACCCGGACAACACACCAAGAAAAGTACGACGTAGCTCAATTTGCACCAACATTACGTACTAACATTATGCGTGTCAGAGACTCAGAACTCATGGGCCCTCTAATTTGTCCATTGTTTCCTTAATTATCGTGACTGTTTGGAATTATATTTATAATTCACACTTATGTAGATCGGTTCATTGGATGATCAGATTCGGTTATAACGAATGGCAGTTCATGAGACTATTTAAGTTCAAAAGCTTTAGAGCTCAATCAAAGCTTTCCCTCATCGAATGAATGGACAGTTACATTTGGATTTCGATCGGACTGCTCTGATTTCATTTGATAAAGTCGCACAATTCTCAGAAAACTGTTGGGAGTCGGGTAGCTTTATTTACCAGATATTTTGTAGCATGTGCTATACGACGGATAGTCATCCGAAATCTGCGATTTAAATGACAATTTCACAGCAAATTGGAATTGTCAATTATCTAAAAAGGAAATAAATTCTGACCAGAAATCACGAAATAAATTTATCTTGCATCTAAAATAAATTATTCAGATGCAAGATTATGGGTGACATTATTAAGTCCCTCTTGAATAACCAACTATGTATGGATTTGTGAATGTATTTACAAAAGTGGATGTTTATTGAAAGCAAACAAACAAAAGAATCAATGGAAAATCACTTCATTTCAAATTGTAGTTACATCAAACGATTTCGTCTTGGTATACTTTAATTATTCACTTCCGGGCTTTGGATGATTATGTCATGTATGCTGCAAATAATAACTGCTTTAATTCTACAGCATAATTTTCCCAGTTTGCAGAGTTTCTCGTCGTTTCGAAATTTCGTTTTCTGAAATTCTTATTTTATTCAGGACACCGTACGTTAAGAAGTTAAGATGACGTCAGAACCGGCGTCATCGCTTGAATTCCTATAATCCAACAATACGTACAGCTTGTTATAAATTTATATTCTTCAATGATTGTAATCAAACCTGTTATAACTTTTGCCGTATTAGCGTTTTTGTGTTTGGTTCAGTCATACACATAGAAAAACTTGAATTGGACACAGGAGTTGTACCCTCGCAAGGGATACCTGACCTGCGCATACGGGGACCTTGACCTGCGCATACGGGGACCTTGACCCGACATCCAATTTTCTTAATGCATTGGCATCACCTCTCTGTGGATTTCTGTCAAAACCAGTAAGTGTAAGAATGAATTAGTTTGTTTTTGCCTATCTTTGAGATGAAAATAGTTCTGGAGGTCATCCCTGGAAAGTTGAAAAATTATGGGTTAAATCACATGTTGTTTCTAGCGCTTTTCATTTCACATACATGTTGAGATGGACTTATTAGATGCATTACAGCTAAAAATTTAAAAAAAAAAATTCCGTCAAGATTTTCATTGGATATGCCAAAGAACTTAAGAGCACCCAACCTCAGGAACTTTTTTGACCAAAGCGAAGATAGGGGAAAAAGTATTTTATTTGTGCAAGAAAATATTGTTGAAACCCAAGTCATGAGATCCGAATGGATTACTATGAGACTTAGGTGTCGGGTCAAGGCCCTGGTATACAAGTAAGGAGTATCTCTTGTCAGACGAAAATGCGAAATAACCATGTAAGTCCAAACTAAAACAAATGGAAAGAAAATTGTCCATTACGTAATTTTTCTTTAGACTACATTAGAGAGTACGTAGTCATTCAGCTCTGTACTAATTATAGAAATTACTTCACGAAATGAATAATGAAGGATGTGTTAAAAAGTGACGTTATGTTAAGACAAACAACAGCAACACGTGTGTGCGTGGGCAATTCTATCCACACACAAATTACAAACAAAAACAATATCCAACATTTATAATCCACATCCTTATACACAAATTTTTCTCTTTAGTTTCACAATAAGTTATACCAATATCAAAATATCTACAGGGTGGTTAAAAACCGTTCCATTACACACGTTTCAAGTGTTTTCTGAGGAAAAAAGGGAATACAAATGTACTCATCAATTCATAATCGCGTAAAAGCACATGGAATATAATCAGAATACAGTTAATATTCATATCGCCAAGCGATGATACCCCTAGTAGTAGTTAGTAGTTTAACAGTTGGACATTTATACCTTAAATTGCCAGCAAGTGTCTCGTCGTTCCGTCGCTCGTTAGTTATACATATAATCTCAAGTACAAACAACACAATTTAGCGATTTGAATTTGACCATACATTGCGAGTCATAGGGGTTTAAAACCTCGTCTTAGAAGAACGATAAGGTTCTTCCGTTGCCTATTATGAATTGTGTACATTCCAATGAAAAATAAGTATTACGGGCGACAAGACCAAAATTGAGCACTAAGCGCAATTTATTATTCCTTAAGACAACACCCAATTCCAAATAGGTGTATACATTTTATTTCATTTAGCTAAACTTATCTAACATCACAAATTACCTATACCTGGTTTCCTTAATTGCTACCGAAAATAGAAGTTAAAGCAGAGCAGGTTTTCAAAAATCTTTCAAGAAGCAGCACATGGCGTGTTAGTTTTAGGTTTCAATTATATTTTATTGCGAACAAAATTGAGGGGCAAACTCAAAATTTGGGGATAGAGAGTTTACAAGAAGAATTATCCGAAAATCGTGATACGGAGAATCCAGAGGTCGTCAGCCATTAACATTCCGTTCCGTCAGAGCGCCCAAGAAGGATCTGAGGAGCATTATACACGGCACCTGCAGGATAAAGATTTTACTGGTTGAATTAAAGCCACCAATTTGCAATTACTAGATTTTGGGCTAAAAACGGGATCTTTGGATACGTTGTATTATACATTAAAGGAGAGAACGTAATAAGTAGGTTTCATTTACATCTCCATGTGCATCCAATACATTCTCTAACTCAGATTTCAAAACCAATCCATTATGAATTCCTTGACCACCAGTATATTGAGCTAGTTTCGGAGTGACCACATTCTTCCTGGGAGCAAGGTCCAGACGAAATGTCTTGACATCAACCAGATAGAGCCGTCGCAGTTTTATGAGCTGAGAATTGAGTATCGCCTCGGCGAGAGTGGGCTTGACTCGATTGTAAATGAACAGATTTTGCAGCTGAGGTGGATTGACTGTAATCAGCGACTCAACAAAATGTCTGGTGCGATCCCGCTCCGAATCCTTGCCGTTTCCAACTGCTCGCCAGTACAAAGTTTCCAGATTTGGCGCTAGGAGTAGAATGTCATGGAAGACAAGTGTATTCTTGTGCGGTGAATCTTCACATTCCTTATTGTCCACAATAACGCTAAGCCAGGTTAGATTTTGAAGAATTTTTTTCCCATGACTTGGGAAATACATTTGCTCATCATGGATAAAGCTGCACGGAATATAGAGCTCAAGACGACGAATATTGTCAAGCGAAGAAAGAAATATGTCCCTCAGGTCTTCGACTTTGAATTCTTTTGAGGGGAAGTCTAATTTAAAGTTTTGAAAGAATTTCCCGTGCATCTTCATCAATTCTCGGTACTCCTCCTTTGGACCATCCAAATAGTCTCGCCATTTCAGACTTAGTTCGAAATTTTGGAACATGGGAAAGAAGGCGAGAGCATTTTGATTGAACGCTTTGATCGCCCTCTCCATGTCATAACGTCCACCTTTAATTTGTAAAGTCCTTTTGTGCACCAACTCTCGCTGCACTTCATCTCTCCACAATTTGCAAACTGGCCTTATTTTCGCCAATTCCTTGATATCCAAGTATTCCATCACAAGTCTCAAAACCTAAAAGTATATAAAGGAATAAAATTAATAAACGTGTTTGGCTAATTCTGTTTTTGAATTGAAGATCCAAACTAGATAATTTTCATTTCCCTTTCCCTACGTAGACGGTGCGATTCCTTCGATGATTCGCTTTTAAAAGAGGGGTTTCTTTTTCTACTACTAGGGGTACCTTCTTCCCTCGTACAATGGAAAGCAAACAGATCACAGCGAAATTAAGGTTCGTCACACGGTCACATGCGGTTGAGGAAGTTCTCTATGTATTTTCGGGCACATTTTATATTGGCTTTGGGAAGGTACCACTCCGGTCGAAGGATGCGCATTTTCATAACTACCATAAACCGTAATTATAAGACCTCAAGAAAATCGAATCATCCACAGCGAAATGGTATGGACAAACGTAAACCCATGTACTCCTGTCCTAAAAAAATCGGACTTCTCGGGGCAAGACCCTCTCAAAAGTTGTTCCGAAGGTCAGCGGCCAAATCTTATAAAATGCAGTCAAATCTAGCGGCCTAACTTTTGACGTAAGGACTGTGCGGAGTCCATTTAGTTCAATTGGGTGGTAATGTCATAATGAAAAATGCTTAGAATAAATTCTCATGTTAATATTCAAATTAATACTTAAAAATTAAATTAGACTTGAACTTGACTTAAAATATTTTACCTTTTCATTTGGACCATTTTCCAGTTCTTCAATTTCCGTGTTCGGAATTTCCACTCCTGATTCCACGACTTGACTGTTTTTCAACACGACTTCGGGCACGATCTCACTCATCTCAGTTTTTTAATTGATGCCTCGAATTTTATCTCCTACAGAATTGAGTGCCTATTGTTTGAGTTGGCTGGTGTTATTGACTTTTGCAAATGTTTAAACGTTGTGAGAAAGTAAGTCAAAAGTCAGCAAACAATTTTGCTTATTTTTTTCTGTTTGTCCATAAGTTTCGTGTTTACGTTACGTGACGTGGCAAACGACTGACTGAGATAACTTCGGGACGAAATAATATAGAAATGAAAACTATTCCATTCATTCCGTCATTCCTTGTCCAGTGTCCAGACCTTACGCGCGTATCTCAATCCGACGATATTCCTGGAATTCATAGAAAAAGAAAGAAATTTAAATCTAACAACTAACTGACATTCACAGTAAAGTATGATAAAACAATCGTGCATATTTTCAAGTAGAGACTGGGTTGCCTTTCCGTCCAACCTCGGGAAGTTACCCCAAGTGGTAATATTGGTTCTCAACCATACTTCTCGTACAAAATATGACATATAAATTAAAGCAGGGTACTATCGACTACTATGTATATCGATATTACGCATACGAAAAAAATATTGAAATTGTTATAGGGCTTGGTATCAATAAACTAAAAATTTCGTTATCAAAATATCGCCATTTTAATATTTTGGATGAATTAAAAAATAATAAGCATGACATGACATCATTTATGAACACCTTATAAGTTCCAGGCATATCACTCCACTTACGATTAATAATACAAACAAACGAAATAAAATGTCCAGTCTTACAAAATACATTGAATTCGACCACGAGCTAGAAAATTTGCTCACTCGGTGCGTATTTTTATAGTTTTTCTCACGGACGGAAGTCGCTAAGTTTTGTCATGTAACTATGTAACGATACATTACATAGAAAGAACAACATCGTCTGAAGAGATTTGATTTATTATTGTACGAAGGAATATTCTGTTCAAGTTACGTCTTTGGTGTTTATGAAAAAAAAGATTACATTATATTGTGTAGATCTAAAACCGAAGATCTCAGTTTTACAGGGTGGCCCATTACTCGTTCATTATTGACAAATGTCTCCTGTCTAGCAGCTGTACACGAGTAAGTCGTAAGTTAATAAAATAAATGTCATCCGTAACTCTAACAAAAATCTGTACAAATTAACACACAGGAAGAAGGCGTCCCGGTATTCATTTGAAAACTACAGCCAAAATAATATGACTTGGAACTGTTTACCTTCAACGCAATTAAAATTTAAAACGTACCAACTTCATTTATATCAGTGACTACTTTGTTTCCTTTGAGTTTGTGAAACAAACGAAGTTCCAATATTAACTTATACAATCGGAAATTATTAGGGTAAATCGGGCCAAAATCCCCACTTTTGCCGAATGTGCTAAAATTCCACATCAATAAATGGGGTTTGGGAGGCTTCATCAATTTGCATTACTGGTCACTTTAGCCCAGTTTAAAATAGAAAATGACGTTCACGTCTTGTGAGCAATTTGATTTGTAATTAATTTTCTGATATTTCAGAGGATCTCAGATTCAAGTCGATTCTGGATTTTCTAACACCATGTTAGATATAGCTTCACCGATTTTAAGGTAGGTATACGAAATCGGATGTTTGTGATAACCAATTCCTGTTAGATTATTCAGATTAATCATCGTTGAATTCGTATCGATTTCTAATTCCAAGTAACTGGTTTGAACTTTATGTTAATTGCTAGCTCTCACATTCTTTCGCTACCCAAATACATGGTTCATCCTGTACGCCAGTTCCAACTCCCATATTATTTTTCACTCATAGTTGAACGACGCAATTTCCAGTCCACTGTTGAATCGTAAATATAGTCAAATGACACTTTTGTTGACATTTGAGTTCACCAAGCCATAGCAATAGCAATACACACTAAGATTGAGGTCAACGGTGAAGAATAGAAACGCATTGGAGCTAGAATTGTTTTCCCACGGGTATGTCGTCCGATGTTTATTTCTTTATATCAATGTAATGTTAAAATGAGGGGTTGAAAATTACGTCTTTTACAGGGACGAGGTGGTGGTGGATATTCTTATTTATGTCCTCTCAGGTCATTACACCAAACATTTTGGTCATTCGCATTTACCACTTACATGTAATAACATTCGTGTGAGTTCCAGTTTAGTGATTACGATTTGGAAATACTTTCGAAACTGCCTTAGGAAAATGTCTTGCGTCGTAAGTTTCCGTGAAGAGGGTGAAGGGTCAGGGTCAGGAAGTGTCGGAAATCATACTCCCCGGATCATTAATTTGAGTTTTTTTTATAGCCCGACACCGAATACCATTTTTAACACAAACGCCATGCTCAAGGATCGTAACCTGTATGTCGAAATTCGACATGCCGAACTTGCAGGGTTCTCAAAAGAAGCATTCGTCGATGTACTGGAATATGCTGAGGACGTCTTGAAGTGCAAAAACGTAATCATATACTTTCCAAAGGCCTGTTCGGAACGAGGTAATTGTTTGTTAAGTTTTGAGTGCTCTCTTAAGAAATAATTCTAATTCGTCGCAAAGAATGGTGTCACGCATTGATTACTTTAGTACGAGAATACATAAGATAATTTCAGGGTAGGCTGTTGTATACAAGTGGACCGTTTGTTTACATTTGTACTTAAAGCTTGTTTAACCATCCCTGTAAAAACTTCAGAGTGCCGAAAGTATAAAACTCGCTTCAAGTATCGATCCAATCCATGTCTACCGCAAGGATCCAATTCGCACCAAAACTGGGGGTATACTAATTAGTCACGTCAAAATTGACCGACGACGCTATGTTTTATAATAACAGAATTGTCGCCAAATATTTGCACTGTATTCGATCGCCTAGTATTTAGAATTCAATCCCCAAAGCTAAGCCAAGTCTCCACCCCTTATTGTTGCATAAAGAACTTCTGTCTTAGTAGTGCTATAACGAGGGGTGAATCCCTGGGGCACAAATGGTGAGGTCTTCTTCGCTTCGCACGGCCATATGTTATAATCATTGTTGAACTCAATGCAACACGTACTTCGAACCAATTCTAATTTCGTACTTTCCTATTAATTTCAGCGGAACTGATTCGAAATTTTATGTTGATGGGTTTCCTCGTGATTCCTCCGGGTGATGAGCTAGCTCTCCAACTCCACATTGACAACGTCTACATGGTGTCCAAGATTGAGTAGTTTAATATTCTTGGTGTCTTTGACTATAGAACTTCATTTGAGATTTATTTTTTAGTTATTTGAGATTCAGTTCTTTTTCAAAACTTTACTACTCAAAATACTTGTACATTAATTGTAAGGAGTTGAAGTGTATTGGAATAGTTTACCTCGTATTTGGCTAAATCGTAGTAGTTATTATTGTGTTACAACAATTAGTAAAACAATACAAAATTATTTATACGTTTTTAGTCAGTTTTTTTTAAAATACATGTTATTTTGCTAGAAAGTAAAGTAGACTGGCCTTGATAGTGAATTTGGCAAGGTAAAGTGGTAATTATGTTAAATTCAATTCAACACTGTCGGGGAAAGTGAGACATAAATTTCTGTGTGATTTTTCTGAAGCAAGTTATTAAAATTCTTTACATTACATTTGTCAGCATATTAAGAACTGTTTCTGAGTTAGTTTTATGTTCGGAGCTGTTAAGTGATATCTACTCTACCACTAAAGTGCATAACCAATTCCAGAAAATGAATGGAGTACGCAGTGAGATTTTATAATCAATAGTTTGTAGAATTCAGACATTACAATAAATTACTAATTAATCAACCCGATGGTGTCTGTTCGTCTGTGTTGCGACAGATTGTTTGGCCGAGATATTTCATTTAACGTTGTCTAAACTTTTGATGGATAATAATTGAGAGAGTGTAGTCGATATTTGACAAAGAAAGTTTGTTCTTTTCACACAGAAACCTGAAGTGAACTGATTTCCAATGCATTATAGTGCGAGTGGGAGCATAATCTCTACGCCAGATGTAACAAGCCCAGAAAGTTATATTAAAAGGTAAAGGTTACGTCATCAATGAGGCCATCGCGTCTTGCAAAGTGAGTAACTTAGTTAGTATGCTTCGGAGAATGAGATGTACGTGGGATGCAAACAGAATTGAAAGGGCATCAGCAGATCAATTTTCAATTAGAAACTGATAGGATTAAGATACAACCCATGCGAATTCAAAGAATTAAGAGAACCTATTTTCAATAATGACTTAAATAATTAGACAACATGATCGGGTTGGAAATACATCGATACAATTTTAATTACCACAATGGCCACTAGTGTTCAATTGACACTACTTAAGGGTGCACGCTTTGGACCTTAAGCTCACCACTACCGTACAAACGAATATTTCATTTTAAAATTAATTTGAGAAATTATTTTTTCGAAGAAAACGAAATACTATTCCCCCCGGTCTCCTTTCACGAAGCTTCAGTGAAAATTTTAGAAGAATCCATTGGAGGATGTCTAAGATAAATCGACCCGTGTCGAAAAGTCTCATTAGAGTCCCCTTGTTATAGACATGGGCAGTAAATCGAGACTTATCGACACGGGTCGATTTACCTTCAACATCCTCAAATGGATTCTTCTAAAATTTTCACTGAAGCTTCGTGAAAGGAACCCGGGGGGAATAGTATTTCGTTTTCTTCGAAAAAATAATTTCTCGAATTTTAAAATGAAATATTCGTTTGTACGGTAGTGGTGAGTTTAAGGTCCAAAGCGTGCACCCTTAAGATCTAAATCTAAAACATATAATAGCAGTCGCATTTATTAAAATTCTGTATAGAAATACTAAAATATTTGCTAAGTAAATAAATATAGTAAACGGCTCACCAAAGCGGTTCTCTGAGCAATACATAAATATCAACACATATCGCAATTCTCAAGTATGTATAAACTCTAAATAATGCTAAAAATATTTGGTAAATGTAATAATAATTCAACACAAAATAATAAAAATACAATAACATAGAATGACTTGGAAGTCAGATATGTAATAAAAATATAAAAATTAAAATGAGTAGTGATATGAAAATGTAATGTTACATGCAAAATAAGGTGAATCTTGACCTTACAAAAAGTAGGGAAGATGGGTCAGGGCCGGGTGATTTTGGGCATTCGTGGCAACTCCAGTCTGGTAGACCAGCTTATGGGCTAATTTGCAAGGTGCGGGGACAGCAACAGTACAGAAAAATTATAATATCCATGACACAACTTGAATGTGAGATGCTGTATTCTATCAGCCGCAAGTTCATTCCTATCGTACAGAACGTTGTATAAAGTGGGGCAGACCACCGTGGGCAGACGTTCCATTTTCGGTGGTTTGAGCTGTCAGGTAAAAGTCCCACCTAGAAAATACAAATAGAATACAAATTCTGACCCATCGGCGAATACACAGTATAATGACAATTCATCACTAGAAATCAAGCATAAGAAAAGAGGTGGAACATACTTTATAGGAAAATGTACGCCGCTGGAAATCGCTGGAATTTTTTTTATATTTTGTAGTCAGTTTGCTTCCTGAACAACTTTTGTGAAGATTCTACCCCTAAAAGTCTAATCGTTTGATCGCTAGAAATACACAGTGGACATGTAAGGCGAAAGTAAGTGATTTTCACTGTCGCTTTCCCTTGCTTTCACCTTACATGCCCTCTGTGTATTTCAAGTGGTCAGACGGTTAGACTTTTGGGGGTTACCTTCACGAAAGTTGTCCAGGATAAGACTGACTACAACATATAAAAATCCTAGCGATTTCCAGCGGCGTACAATTTCCCATGGCATTTTCTACATTTCCAATTTTAACTCTTACCTCTCGGGCCGAGTGACGACGTCGTCAACAACAGTTCCTGGCGAAGGATTGACAATGGATTGACCCTTCTTGAGGAAAAATCTCGTGTTCGTCCTTTTACTGAGGACGATAAAAGTGAGTTTGGCCTCTTGACGAGCCGGATATACCTCGCGTATGCATGTCTAAAACATGTGTAAGGTCAATATCAGAGCTATATTAAGTTAATGTAAAAAATTAGGAAGTATCTAACCTTCATAGCTTCTAGTTCGACAGTATATATCTGATTTAATTGCCCTTTGCCAACTCCATCCCTGTAAAAGAAAATCCTTTTGGGTAACTCATCATTGACTTTTTCCCAAGCTTCGAGACATTCTGTGGATCAAAAATAAAATCAACATTTCAAATTACAATATCGGCTGAGTAAGACAATTTTACTGACTACCACTTACTTCGAAAGTCGGAACAGATTTTGGGTGAAATTTCTTCCCTGTTCTCATGGAATGACGTGGTGGAATAACATCGTCCAAGTGAGCCTGATGTCGTGGACACCATGGCACCAACACTCTGTCCCTGTCCACCTCCGGTCCTAGGACCTCCATGGTACACGTCAAAGCCAGCAACCATCAATATCTAAGACAAAAAGATCTAATAGAATTTGTGCATTTCAGAAAATAAAGCAGAATATAGTAGAACTTACGTCCAATGGATTTCTAATATTCCATGGCTCTCCTCCCAATTTCGCATTCATCTGAATGGCGACGTTGCTACAGATAACCATCAACCTTTTCGAATTTAAATGCTTTGCCAAGAAACATTGCGAAGGAACTGAAAAAATTGGATAGAAGTAAATTTTTGAAACAAATATCCATTTGAATAATACGGTCATTTAATTTTACTTACTTCCGTACTGCACGATGCATCGCTTTTTAACGGCAGAATAAATGTCTAGCCTTTCGGACGGGAGGATAATGAATAGCATCTGAAGCTTCTCACAATATATATTCATTATGGCAGTGATGGCATGGCTATACCCGTCTCCCCTGCTATCATTGTTCCTAGGACTGCGCCTTCGTGACCCCATTCCGTTCCCATTCTCGTTCTCATGATTATCCAGATCGCCCATTCGACCAGGATCCCCATAATCGGGTTCATCATCTTTTCCCGCTAAGGATAACTCCTGTAGAGTGACATCTAGTTGTGAAATCCTACTGACACCAGGGATGGGAACAAGTTCCGGTTGAGGCGAATGTCGGATCCCCCGTCCGCGTCCACGTGATGCATTCCGATTGATGTTCATTTCCCTTCGTCCACTTATTTTAACTCTGCAAAAGTTACGTTAATGTAAGGCAAGCGTTTGAAAATAAATAATGTTAAGTTATAATGAAAGAACGCGGAAATGTCAATTGTGAAAAGTTCATTATCGGAAAAGTATCAGGCAGACACGAAACATCGGAAACATGGGATTTGTTTAATCGGACACAGCCATAAGAAACACTGGGGTCTTGTTATCTAACTTGTGTCGTGGGATGACAGAATTCAGATAGTATCACCCATTTATTTTCCAATGATAGCTTATAGTCTATTTCTACGAGGGAGGAAGTCCCGACCCCTGCATCAGGTTCAGAGATAAGTATTGCTTTGGCGAGTCAATATAATAGGAACATCAAGGTGTAGGGAATTTGGGGTAATTTTATTTTCATGTGCATGTTTTATTCATATTATATCAGTAATATCAAAAAGTTTTTAGCGAAATTCTTCGTACAATTACTAAACTAATTTCATTCACACCATGACGAAACTGTTTGGCACGAATCTCATTACTTACTGCTTCAGCTATTATTATCAGGGAAAAATTTGAAGAGAATTTTAGCCCTTGGTCTTTGTGTTCTTGATGTACTGATATATTTGTACCTTGTAAGAGATATTAACCTGGTGAACAAAATATACGCAAAATTCCAGCCTGACATGTTAACTGTCGACATGTTAAATTTTGAGAAACCAATTGTGTTCAAGAACTTGGACAACAATGGGTGGGGTGACTTGATACGGGCACGTCACTGATTTATGTTTACACTCATTTATGTTACTCTGCTACTTCTGTTCAGACTGTAATCCACGGTTTGCTTTTCGGATTAGATGCCGCTAGTGTGGCAAAATATGATGTACGCGCTACTGGACTGGAGGTCACGGTTCGTTCAGTGACTAACGGGAATCAATAAAACGAAAACTGGAAAGATACTTTTTAAGCGTTACTGATATTGTTGTACGTGGGACTGTTTGCATAATTCGTGGAGTTGAATTGTTAACAGATTGACGCCGCGTTTTGAAATGAAATGCGTGTTTGTAAAAATTCAATACATACACTTTCGTATGCCTGAAAAAAACGTGCATAACGCTAGAATTAGCCGCCGCCTTGTTAAAAGTACGGCGAGTGAAAAAATGGTTCTCCATGAAATGACCAAAATGCCAACTGGTAGACGTTCCGTGCGTGCTTCGGTTCAGATTACCATAAAAGATACGAAAAAATGAGAGTAAACGATTTTCAGATTAAACTAAGAGGCAGGCATTTCAAAATTTCTAATCTGATCAGTCGAGGGCTTTTACCAACCGAAGGAGGGTTTGAAATACGAACAAGTCTTTATAGACTTAACTAGCAAAAATTATGACCATGAGAGTGGATGCTGAAGCTGGCGGTATAACGTAAAATTCATGGTCATGTAACGTAATAAAATAAGTCTTGTGAATGGTACTTTGAAATTTTACACCACTGCAACCTTTTGCTAACAAATGAACTTAATAATTCAGAAACCGCAACTATTTTATTTACCATGAATGGTATTTAGTATATAAAGTACGCCTTTTCTCAATCTTTGACGCACGAGTAAAGCATTCGATACTACTTCCTGGATGTGAAAGTAATTTTTGGGATATTTTTCAAAGTTTTGAGTACAATACAAAAATTGGAATTTTGATAATGTGTTAACTCCGATTACATTTTCAGAACTAAGGAATAAGAAACTCGTTTTTATCTCCAATATTCCAAAAATGATGATTCTTCAGAATCAAAACCGATCGCATCACCTTAACCAACTCGCAAGCATTCCATTTCAAGCGTTGACTTTTTTTTATATGTATAATAAGGAGAATAATTACGTAATTTAGTATAATTTTAAGCTAAGGTTATTGCGGTACATCCTGGAATTGGGACACCATGTACAAAACATACAAGGCAGCGAGACATAAAAATCAGCAAGATCGTGTTTCAACTTCGAGCCAGAATTCGTCAACCACAGGAATTGAACTTTAGTTTGAACTTTGCATTCTCTTCGCATTTAATGAATCAGACTTGAATCATGGATTGCGTGGTGATAGATTGTACCTAAAATAATTGAATGACTTGAATTGCCTTCTTACCTCCCCGATATTCCGGATCGCTCCTACCGCCTGATCCTCCCCGATTAATCTGATTGGCCCACAATTTTTTTTAATTTAACGACGCCAGGCGAAATTAGTAGACACTGACGTGGAACTTATTTTGTGGCAATGGATTGGTTTTGACTTTGGCGTTGTATTCCTGTCTGCTTTTCTGGTCCAGCTCTAAAGTCAATACAGAAAAGATAACCGCCTTAATCGTGTCTTCTTTATTTTGCTTCCTGATTAATATCCATTGAAGTATTCCTTGTCCAAAATATAGTGATAAATATCTAATTAAAGTGATCTGGGCGTGCTGTGTTTGTGACCGTTATGAATCAGAATGTGAAAAACTTCGTCAAGCAGTCAAATTCGTCAAATTCGTACGTTATTAAACACATTATAGTGGTAACCCATACATTTTTAGCTTTATTTAACTGCAAATAATATTATAGGACTAACCTTAGTGCCTTGGTTGCGGTTGATCCCTCAGATGTTCAGAAATTAATTTATATACTTCGTATTTCCATCAGCACAATCTAATTTTATTTGGTTATTGAACAATTTAGAGAAGAAGACACAAGACTGACACACACTCACACTCACAAAACTGAGCAACCAAAGATGTAATTTTCTAATGTTCTACTCAAATTCGGTAATAGTTCAAGTGATCCAGGTAATCCAACTACAGGTAAACTACTTTTAACGAAAAGGCACCGGCAAATTAACAATTTCTTTTAAGGACTCTGAATTATTAGCATTAATCAGTGATCAAATCAAACTGAACTTATAGGGATCTAACGCTATCGGTTTGATGATTACTAGCCTTGACTTGATTTGTATGGGCACTCAAGTCCCTTTCCAATTGGTTTACTTATTCAGAATCATATGTCAGATATTCATTGTAATTACAATTCATCATCATCACACTTATCAAGGCCAATCATTTCCCACGTCATGAAAGTCGGGTTGCAATTTCGTTCATCAGAAACCATTATGCATGGAAATGAACCGTTTGAGTTTCTGTATTTGCTAATTCAGAATGCAGACGAAACCAACCAGACTTACATCTAGTATTGGTTACTCTGCAATGGGCTAAGGCGCCAGTTGTGACATCAAAATTCAATAAAGTTCAAGGACTTAAACTTCAAAACTGAAACCTTGCGAATTTAACAGATAATGAAGACTTCGAATTTAGTTTTGCATACAAAATATTTGACAAAAGTTCTGTAATACATAGTTTTTAGAAATTAATTCCATGCTATAAAACATGGTACTTAGAAATAAATGTCTACGTAATAATATAGAAATAATTTGAGTACTTAGAATCATACAGCAGCGTCGTAAAATTTTAACGATGAATGGCTTAAAGTTAAACTTAAAATTGGTCAAGTTCTGGTCCGAACGTTGACAATAGTGAAATCTGAAATTCTTGACCTTAATATAATAAATTATAACTAAGTGAACAAACGTTCAATACTTTTATGCAACAGGTGGTGTTTTCCTTTATGGTATATCATTAAGAGTTGTGTTTGTATCCTGTTATCTCGCGGACACACTTTTTATAGTTTTATTGAACGAACAAAATTTGCACGAATATCAATTTCTGACAGCCTTTAGAACAATTTTACGAGATTCCTGTGTATAGATATGTGTTTAAGTGACAGCGAGAGATAATCCTTTGGGAAACTTCAATTGTTACATTTCTGGTACTTTTTTGTTTCCTTGCGATTTAGCTCCGCCTTTGGTAACTAAATTATTGGTATTATAGTCACCATGAGTCGCAGAGCTTTATTGTAAGCAAACCTGTTATCATCATTAATCAAATTAACCAAGAACCATTAGGTATCGATTTAAAAAGAGTAACAATTAAGACGTATTTCTTGTTTTGAGCCATCGGTAGTACTGGTAATGTGTATCTCTATACTGACAATCCAATAAAATATATATTATTTCGGAAAACTTGAAATTATTCTGAATAAGCTTCACTTTTTTGTATCGTATCACATTATTTAGTATATGGTTGGAATTTATTGCACTGAAATAAAATATTATGTTAGAAATAGAATTTAGGAAGAAGAAGTAGGGTTTCACTGTTAGAAGTATCTATTAATAAAGAAATGTATCGAAATGCCGACATCATTTTTGTATTCAAACCGAACAACGACATTATACCGGGATTGATGTATCAATAAAATATGGCATTTATTGATATCAAAGACACCTCCGAAACTGAACGGCCGACTTGAAGGAAGCATTTCTACGATGGAATCCAATTCTATTACACGGGGGTTATGACGAATAAATGGAAATCCGAAAACTCAGGCATCTGGTTATCTGTGTTCATTTCCGGGGTGACCTTCCGCACCGTGGGATTCTATTATTTTATGACTCCTCGATGCCGTGGGTCCTTCCGTGAACGAACTCTACCGTATTTCTGATGCACTTCTTTGATTACGTTTTTCGTAATAACAAGTGGACGGCAATGAAATTTATTAATAAATTCCGTTGGAATCGAGATTCTATGTATTTTATAATTAAGTGTCTTCTGCAATAAAGTTTGTGTTAATTTCCTTAATTCGAAACACAATGCAATGTAACAGATTATTTGACTCGTACTGCGCGATGGCGTTGTCTTAGTTGTCTAGATGATACGAACATTAATGTAAATTAAGGACTATGATAAGATTTTGTTATCTGATATATGTTTGGATGTATGAGAACAATTATTATTTGTATCAGTATCTGATAGCCCAGTGCAGATATTATTTCGAATTCCTGTGATTTTACACCAGATATTGAACATATTTCAGTTCATCTAAAGGATGGAAACAAATGCGATGCGAATTTTTCGTCTCTTGACAAGTGTACAGTATTAATAATACTTTAGTGATAAATTCCAACTGTGCTTTTTGAACTAAATTGCGGATAACAAAAATGTGATGAATAACTCTGTACAAAGTTAATTAGCAATACATGTATATTTTATTAGGTATTCTAAACAAATGTATATTATTTTGCAGAGTTAGTCAAGATTCATGCAGCCCTTGATAACTCACGACGTTATGGCCTATCCGCCTATCCCTCCGGCAGACAAGGTTTAGATGAACCTGCAATAGATTTTTTTCCTAAATTCAATTTTCTTGCATGATCGAACTTAAAGTAAATGGATGTTTGACTATTAGGTGTTCACCTTAACCCGTTAAATTAAATTAATGCGAGTATTTGTTGTTTTTGAAAGAATAGGCCCTGGTGGAATTTTTCCTGAATATCGCCCTACCTTCAACTACACAGAGGGGGTGAACACGAGTTAAGTGGGTTTCATATTTTAGTAAAAATAATAGGAACTGCATTTAACTCTTATTCAATCCCTCGATCACACCAATCAAATACAAAGGAATTATTGAACTACAAACCAGCCTGCAGAACTTTTAGATGAAAATATTGTTCGTTTGAAATCAATGCAAGTAATATTATTGTAAATGTCTATTAAATGAGTTGCCTGGCCTCAACTCCTACTTTGACAATAAATTGCATTATTTTTTTCTGGTATATTTTAGAGTGCCCCAGAATACAATACTTGCATATATGTGCACTCATAGAGTTAGGAATTTTAGCTAGTTTTTTTTCTTACTGATTATATTGGAGAAAAAACATAGAAACAATCTGAAATTTCTAACTCTATGTGTGCACTTAAAACAAGACGCAACGGAGTTTGGATACGCTACGCGGAATTAATTGAGCATTGAAAGTAAGTACATAATATCATCAATGCATAAATGTATACATTCTTCTAATTATTATTCTTGCATCATTTCTAAATATATTTATTTTTGATTGAACAGGCTTGTTGATAAACTCTCTTGTCTGTGGACTCAAACAGAGTGGCAATAACTATGACCGACCAAAATTAAATCATTTAAGGTTCAGCCGTCTTCATCAAATTGGCATACTATATTAAATTGTGTCAGCATGATGTTGACTGTCGAAACTTTTACGAATGTTCACAATTGGAAATCAAAAGCGCCAGGGGACGCCTGTCGGTTCGTACATTTCGCAGGTTTCTACTTTCGCAACGAACATTCTCAAGAATAGCTATTAAGAATAATTAATTCAATGTAATACTATAATAGATTTTGTTAAATCGTAAACCCACAGCGCAGAAATGAACAATAAATGTGATTTTGGACTAAGAAACACACTTGTGCAAATTAGACGAGAGAAAAAGCAACACGAAAGTTTTGATTTTTGGAAGGGATGACAATTCTTCTGCTTAGTCTTCATTTGCATTCAAAGATTCAAAGTTAGACATTTGACCTGGAGAAGGTTCACCTAAGGTCACCTACTCGGGTTAAATTATTAGGGCTGAAACTGGTAGTACTTTGGGTAACAACGGCAGTTATAAATTTCCTTCAGATTTTTGGTCAAAGTATTAGATCTGCCAAGAGTTTGACTACTGGAACAATTGGCATTGTTCAATTTCGAGTTTGATTCCGGGTACAATTGGGTGAGACATTTGTTCTACGAATTATTTAGTTCACATGGATTATGATTGTTCAACTTCACAACAGTTTGTTGATAATTTTGACGATGTAGCAGAAAATCTAATCGTTTGGCCGCTAGAAATATACAGGTGGGCTTGTGAGCCGTTTCCACGCACATATGTATTCCACAGCATAATAAAGGAAGGAATGAAATGTAGAAACTTCTTAAATAAAGGAACAATGTGAACTTAATTATGGCCAATAACGGTGTACGATTACTGGGGATGGGGTCCTATTTTATTCTTAAATTATGATTTCTGGACTTCCCAGAAACTTGATCCTACATTCGTTCTATTCTTGTCTTCTATCTCGAAATCTCTTCTTATCTCACTATTTCTCGTCTCTGACTCCGGTAGGCCCTAGTGACAGTTTCTACACAAAAATCGTCATTCCTTTCTGCCATTGTTAGTTCATTAATTAGTATTCTGTATTCATTTGTACCGTATTGTATCGAATTGTGCCGACGATGCCCTCCTCTATAGCTACGCCAGTAGTCATCCCAACGAGTTACCTATTGGTGCTCACTATGATAACAGAAAATAAGGTCTCTTTAATATGCATCTCCGTGTTTACAGCATGACGTCAAAGGTCAAACATTTCCAATTCAATCCATGCACTTCTTATTTCCCGTTTTGGAGAGTTCAGAAATTATTTTGACTACAGGCATTTCCTACAGGCGAGATATTTTATTTAACTCCGACATTTTGATAATCAGTGCTATCAGTATTGTGACACAAAGTTTCAAGCTTATAAGAGCTGTTTAGCTATTCCGTACGTATCCGTCGTAATTATTTTTATTCTTTCGTGATTGCACATTTCCATAATGTAATGTGCTGGAGTTTTCGCCCAAGTTATTTGACTGAGAGGTTCTCGAACCAAACTTCTGGACCACTCACTCGCAGAATTTCTTTTCTACATAGAAACTCTTACGCATAAGATATTCCGTTCAACAAGTGAAAACATTTATTGAGAAGTTGACATCTGTGATGACCTCGCTGAATTCTTCTATATCGTTTTTGGAAAGAAATATTGACTGGATTACCGCAAATCAATAACAGGTTCATAGGTGGCTATCCGTTAATTAGAATACCAGCAATAAATATAATGTGATGTGTTTGGCCATAAATATATTTCTATTGCTCGTTAGAATATTGTATACATGGTGGTTCATAAGTTCAATAAGTTTTATAACCCGAATCGCTGGCCTGAGATTTTAAAAATACTGTCGAACAGGAGATATACGTGTTATCCAGTTTTCCATTGTTCGATTCTATATTACGGAATTGTGCATCCAAAATGTTGACAATAAAATGGTGGAGAGCCTCGAGACCTAGCTGTATGCTTGACCGATTGACGATTGGGATTTTTGTTTCAAAACTGTATATAATTATTCAAGAAAATTGTCCTTAAGTGACAGTCGGGTTAAAGGTCAAACATTTTTACGATTTTTAGTATATTACAGTTTGAAGATTGTTCAACGCGCGTAAAGGTGAAAGTTTATAACTAATTTTGCCTTTAACGTACTTTGCACAAAAGAAGACCGCTAATGCATAAATATAATAAGAATTAGACATCAAACGTGGTCACCTTAGACGGGTGGTCATTGGGACAATTTTCTCCGATATCATGGTCTATGGTTTCCATGATATTCATGTTTTGTTGTATACATGATTTTTGGATCAACAAACTTTCTAATTTTCGGATTGTTGGTAACCACTCCTCGTCTTCGTATTTCAAAGAAACTGCAGTTAAAGAAACCAAGTGCAAGATTAAGGTACTATCCTTTGTGTAATCTAAATAATATTTAAAAATATATCGTGATACAAAATACGGACCCTATATAGAGCTGACAGCTAGGGCAAAATCGAAAGATTTTTTGTCAGTTAAGCATGGCTCATCTGGAGATTGGACCTGGAACACTCATCTATACATCTGATGTGGAACCTCAGGAATTAATTCCTGGTAAGAAAGGAATGGTGTAAATAATTCAGTTAACATCAATCTCATGTCGTGGAATCTCCTTCCGTTCATTTCCTTCCTAAAAATTCTATCATTGCATATTTCAGCTGAAGGTACGCCAATTGACGATTCTGACGATTGTCCAAGACGTAGGATTATACCTGTAAAATTACGGCAGCAAATGAAACGTAAATTAATGTTCTTATTCATAATGACATTCGACTTTTTCAATGACGAAACTTAGTACAATTTCGCTCAATGGTTGACTTTCAGTGCTAGAAGATAGTGATCCGACGTCTTCTGAGGAATTCGATCATTCTGATGAAACGAATAGTTCAAGGTGTTCCAACACTAACGGTACGTATTAAATTCTTGATTTCTCCTTCAGTGTCTCAAAGACCTGGGTCTGGGTGTACTGTTTACTTTACATTATGCTTACGTTCATTACATGTAGAATTTCATTTCGTTAGTACAAAGTGATAATGACAACAAACCAAACAAACATGCAACAGGTATTTTTTTGGTGAAATTCTTAACTGTCAAAACAAGTTGAGCTAGATTTTGACAGTTATTGTTATTCATGAGTTGAAATTAGTTTTATTTTTTTCTGAATTCCTGGAATTGGATATTTTCGAGTAGTCAGACGTAAAGTACACGATTTCGGAAATCAGTACCGCTATGTTGGAGTCAGCATAGCGATAGACAGCACAATGGCATTAACTGGTATGGATATCAGGGATTATTGATTCAGATTATCAGAACCAAGGAGGCTGAGCTAATTAGTCAAATACGCAATAAGGTGACCCCGTAAGACAGTCAAACAAATATAACAACTTTTTAAACGTCTGTGGAGGAAAACCTGGTTTTTCCCGCCAGGCCATTTTCCTATGGGCATACATTTTGGGAAATAACGTTGTCGGGTCAATACCTTATTTCTCACCACGATTAGATCAATTCTATTGATTGGTTTAGTCTCCTTGATCAGAACTATCTCATTTGACAATCGATTGTCTTACGTAATTCTGTGACACCCAGATCTCTAAATCTTTCCGTCGTTTTTAATAGACCGAGTGGGATGCGTTACTGACAAATCTAATGAAAGTCAAAGACGTCTGCTGAGACCTCAAGGTAATTGAATTTTTATCAAGTAAAGCTCGGTTGAGTTACCACATGAATAATATTTTAAATGGTTAGAAAATATCTTAAGGACACCGCACATTTCTTAAAGAACTTGCTATTCCGGCTAGATTTGGCTGAATTCATGTTTTTCATTTTGACTGCCCGAACAAACTTTCTGACAAGTCAACCCCTGAAAAATTAACCCGGTGACATCTTGTGACCGTGAGGTCATCGTTTGTCACTTATGTCGACAAATGAATTTTAGTACGCAATGGAGTTACGGTTCTGACCACTTTGGCCTCCTTATTGGCTGCCATTTCTTAATGTTTCGGGGCCCAGAAGGTCACATTTCCCATAATAGAGGGCGGACTGCTAGACACTGTTTCTATAAAATTGTACATGACATGATCCTCGTGGTATCGAAAAACGTTTTCTCCTGTAGAGATCACCAGAAACAATTGACGCATTAACAATATTTGTTCGGCAGTAAAGTGTGCAAAATATCCGGATTTCGCCATACCATAAGCTCAAAATTAAACAAAGAATTAGTGAAACAAAATGCATGAGATGTGTTTGGTGTCCTGCGCCTGCCCCTTGCTCACATATATGTCAATTATTAAATATGATCTTCATTTGAAATAACAGCGAATTTTGATGTTCTTTGGTCTTTAGACGGGAGTCAGAGTGAAAGTCAAGAAGATCACTATTCCAAGGACTTGAGTGAAAATATGAATAAAAACAGAAAAGAATCGGACATGTCAGATCAACCCATGGCGTCTCAATACTCGTTTATCTATGGGAATACGTCACCTCAGGTACTCGTGTTGGACGTCTGAAACTGTCATCCGATGTCTCTTTGTATCACACATAATTATTAACCACTTTTGTCAAGACACCTGTCAACAATTAGTCCGATTAACTGTATAAAGCCGCCTTTAATCGAGCAATCTTTGGGCTGCTCCATTAAACACAGTTATTGGAACTTCTACCAGTTTATCAAACCCATTTTAAGGAAGTTGAGAACTAGTGATGTACCAAAATTTCGGTTGACCGTTTTCCGCAAACCGAAACCGAAACCAAAATTTTGGTATCGGCCACTGGCCGAATCCCAAATTTCGGCCCCGATTTTAGGCGGAAATTGATAAAAATTTGGTAAAAATTTCGGTTAACCAAAATTTTCGGCCAAAATCGACGCCGAAACCAGAAATTTCGTTATTCGGCCACTGGCCGAAAGTCGATTTAGGTACATCACTATTGAGAACCAAACTTTTTAACTGTAGGAAAGCGAGCGGCAGATAAATTACCTTGTAGCATCCTATGAGGTGTTAATACAGTGTCCGATAATTCAATGAAGTTAATTTAATTTGATTGATGTAGATCGTGGATGACAAAATTGAAGTCGACAAGCCCGTACAAGAATTGTACAGCTATAGAAAGATGGGGCCATTTAAATATTACAACCCAGGGGTTCCACTCCCTAAAGAAGATGTTGGAAATCCATCCGAAAGAAAGCTGGGACCACGTGAGTACCGTAGACTCAAACTCGCAGACAACGCACGGAAGTACGGTATTGAAAAATTCCATGAAGAAATGATTGCCTCACTGGAGAACCCAGAGACTGACATCTTTCTCTGTGGAAGTCAATATCCAGAAGTTAAAATGGATTCAGTGAATTCCAGTTCGGCAAACTCTTCAGATGCTGCTTCGGAGTCTGAAGATTTTACTGACTGTCTCAAGGACTTTGAGAGTGACAGACAAAGCAATAGGAAAATAGACTTAATCAATCTCAGTAACATAGATACTGAAATTAGAAGGAAATTCGCACTAAGCAATTTCAGAAGGACTGACAATGAAGGTAATAGGAAAATTGACTTAGGTACTCTTAGCAAGATTCATAGTAAGAGCGACAGTGAAATTAATAGGAAAATTGACGTAAACAAGAGTGATGCTGATAATTTCAATGAGAGTTACAGCACGACCGAGGACGAAATTGACTGTAAAAGTTTTAGTCAAAAGGAAAGAAATAGTGCGTTGAAAATCAAC
>JAQFYE010001050.1:0-26225 GCA_034694305.1 Protaphorura glebata | reverse complement strand
ATAGTGGTTTTGTGACTGTGCGGTGTTGTGTCTCTCACATGGGATTGGGAAAAGGGTGTTTCGTTGATGGATTGGGGTAAAGGGTGTTCCATATCTCACAGTTGACCAAATTGTTAAGTAGTGCACATTTTCTTGTGAAAAAGAGGTTTGACTAGTTTTATAGCAAATTATGCTGTTAAAATTAATGAGAGTAATTCGTAGATGTCACAATATAATTAATTAACATTTAGTGTGAGTGAGCAGAGCATACATACATACATATCGTCTTGATGTCCGGGTTTGCGTAGCAAATTCTATTTGGATTTACCAAAACAATTTCTTCAAAGTAATACAAAAACTCAGGAACAACAATTTAGCGTTCTATAGAATTATATTATCAATTGAATCTTCGTAAGCGTCGTTTCATGGCTGGTAAATATTTTGAATTGGCAATCTGATCTGAACTTTGAAATAATGTCAAATTGGCCAGAATCCAGCGATCTGCTTGAAGGACGTAAGACATCTGACCCAATTTATTAATATTATCTTCAAGGACGGACGAGTGATGCATGGGTTAAGTTATTCAGACACTTTTAATCGTTGCACATCGCACTTACTTTTATTATCGAATTAAGGCGTGAGAACTGTCACGTAATTTTTCAACTTTTACTTTTTTTAGGATCTCAAGCAAGAGTCAACAAATAATTTGAAACGTCGATATTTGATGTTGGTCGAAATAATGACAGTTAGAGTAATACAGTAAAACCTCTCTATAACGTACGCCTGATATAACGTATTGATTTTATAAGGATAAAGCTAACAGCCTCGGTAAGCTACACGTCACTTTCGAAACTGTACTACATTATTAGATTACGAAGACATGATTCGGTCAGATGTACGACTGGTTATGTAACAAAATTTTTATCAAATTTGATCGGATAACACATCTAATCTATTCGACAGATTCTGATCGCACGTATTACATGAGCCGAAACTTTCAAATCAGATAATCTGATATCAAACTTGATCCGAGCCTTAAGCAAACGCAACTATGTTTTAATGAATGAATGAATGAATGAATGAATGAAATGAGATGAAATAGAGGTGAGGTCCATCTATTCAAATCAATTTCACGTCCATAAACAAAAAGACCATTTAGTGATTGTAGTGGAGTAGTAGTAATTTTGCTTGAGGGACATCCAATCAAGGTACGCATATCCTTTTTGAAACATTTTTATTGCATTGCAAACTACTAATGAACTCTCCTCTCATGTGTAATAAATGAGCATCTCATTCATTCTGAAAGATGTCCGACTTGTATTTGTTAAAGCCTTAATTTCCTCCAGGCGTACTCCATACGATCCTATAATTATTTTCTATGCTAAATTGTATTTGTATGAATTGCATTGTTAGAAAGTGTAAATAATAATATTTTCCGCTATGATAGGTATAATGTGATGTGTGACTTTTACGAATGGAGGAGCTAGCCCAGACATATTCAATTTCAATGTGTAAAAGTTGATAAATGCTTTGAACTTAAGTGTCCTAATCAGAGGCCTTTAACCTCAGTACTTTCGTAGTTGTAAGTTATATGTAGTTTTTTGCTTGCCATTGTTTAACAATTGAACTTCGAGTTATGTTTTTTGTTCCGTCGTTGTATTTCGTATTGTTTGAATGAATTTGTTGGGAGATTTGTTTTGGCGTGGAGGTAAGTACGTTGACACGCACACGCACAACATGCGAATTTTTATGACAGTAACCCCTAATTTTTTATTCGAATTGTAGTTGCAAAATGCAAATGTATTGATTTCAAAAATTGCTTTGGCCAGGTGGTCTCGAGGATAAGTTTCAATCTTCCTTAAAATAACTTATAAGTACAATTTATTTGTCTAAATACAGAGGAAAAGGTTTGGCTAAAGGTATGCGTATATGACTCCCGAATGGGAAAACACATTTATCTTGATGACAAATGTCAAATCTCCTTTAATTTAAAACTAATTGATGTTTGCCAGTGTGCACTACACTGTTAAACATTTATGGAGACGCACACAAGACCAACACTACGAATGGGTTCTTGAGTGATGAACATGTCAATTCAGATTTCTAATACGCATTTGTCTTGTCAATTTCTAAAGGAATCGAATTTAGCAATCAAACAATTTAAATTTTATGGGATGTCAATCGCTTTTCCTTGTTCGAAGACGCCACTTGGCCTCAGGTTTCACGACACAAAAGGCATAGCATAATAATACATTCTCATACGATACAACAGGATACAACATTTTCATTCAAAATGATTGGGTAAGTTAGGAAGGACGAGTAGTTGAAGATTTCGGATCGATTGTGCTCAAAAAATTTCTTCAAACACCTTGAAAAGTTATAATCGAATTAATTCGTTACTTTCAACTTGCTAATTGAATGAATCAACTGAAAGTTGTAATATAAAATTTGCTTCAAATTTTTTTGCTGGGATTGTTAGTGACGTTATGTAATTGTAATTAATGTCATTTCATTTGCAGGGTAAATTTTTTGTCTGACAAATGGAAAATACAATGCACGCGGCACATCAAGGTGAATCGAATGAACGGTGACGGAAGCTATGTAGGTTCTTCTTTAAAAATTCTATGCAGAAAAACTTGATCTTGGATTTGTATTGTTGTTGCTCGCTAACCAAATTCTAACCTTTATTATGATAATCAGTTTGGCACGAATGATTTTATTAATTCTTTAAAAGGTAAACTTCCTTTTCAAGTACAAGGTATATGTGCCGTAGTTTATGTAGAAGTAATATGTAATATGGAGTGGGAGCATTATTTGTTTTGTTATATACACAGTTGTAAATTATTTGACGACGCATTCATATACGTCAGATTGAGGACGCTCCTTGTTAGTAATCTACTCATTACTACGCTTGATTTAATTATCGTTCCTCTTGCATCACTCGTTTCTTCCAGTCCATTTAAGGAAATGTCAAGAGAATCAGAAGGCACTCGTTTTTAATACCGCATTGTTAGAGATGAGTCTGGAAAGGTCACTTAGGATTTGGACTGGTCATTGTTATTTGAGTGAATGAATGAATGAAGGTCTGTAAGAATTTACAGTTTTCATACAGTCATAACAAAAACATTGTGCAACAACTCGTAAACATATTTGTTTGGACGAATTAGTCATCGGAATTGTTTGCAAATTTCTGTCTCCTTCAAATTTTGCACGCACACATGCAAAACTTAAGGGAGACTTGAGGGTTTAAATTCTAAAGTTGAAACATATCGAATTTCATGAGAAATAAATGCCAAAAGTACAGACTAACGAATTGTACAGGGCGTTCCAGAAATTTGCCCATATTTTGAGGGAATGCTTGTCTGATACTGAAGACTGGGTTAACCTCTTCAAAGTACATACGTACACATTTTGGGTCACCCTGTACGTTTACTATTCTAATTGTTCAGTCTAAATATATTTTGTTGTCGAAAGGCGAATAACCACAAACTCATACTTACTATTGGGGTCATTATTACCCAAGACGAAGAAAATGGAACTTAAGTGTTACGGCTAAATTAATTTAAAGAGTTGACAATGAAATTGTGTGCCGAGAGGACAAACTTGTGTGTAAATTCATGAGAAAAGGTGTTTATGAGTTTATCTTTGAAGGACACGTACACATGTAATGCGTCTTAAGACGTAATATAATCTCGCACGCTATAACATTTATTATAATGAAAGTCAACCTGAAGACCGCGTTTGTATTTAAGGCAACAATGTAATAAAAATAAATACGCTCATACAAGATTGTTGCTACGATGTCAATGTAGTCAATGCATCATGCACTCCTTGAAAATTCTGTATGTAGTGAACGGTGACATTGAAACATATTAACAACTGACGACTGACGCCTGTTATCGTCTCAACTACCTGAGGCACTTTTTCGTCAACATTCTTATGCCCAGAAATATTTAATGTGAAATCGCGTGAAACAAAGGCTTTTATAGCTCTCAGGGAGTAGAATAAAAATTCCACTAATCCCAGAGGAGGAATTACATAGAGATTTTGAAATTAACATTTTGAGTAGAATTGTAAAATACTTAAAACTGCGACTTTTTTTTTATCGCGACGGACTTTGCGAAGCTTACGGTACTGTACTTTAAGAATAAATCCAATGAGAAATAAGATCATAGTTTTCTTCTGACATCAATCTCCATTTGGTTCGAATTGTTGTAAATCTTAATTTAAGTAAAATATTCATAGTGCCTGCCAAAGTATTGTGGCATCTACAAAGTGCTCACAGATTGATTTATCCTTGAGATTGACTTTGAAACGACTCGTCTTGCATTCTGGCATTGCAGTGTCAATAAAAAAGCAGCCAAGTTGTAGTAAAACAAGTCTAAAGAGCTTATTATGACTTTTCTTTCCTCAACTTCATTGCATCACTGCTCATTATAAATCTTTCTCTCACTATCTTCTAGTGCTCATCACAATAAAATAAATTAGATTTCGCGAAGCAATATAACCGCATTTGTGATCCAAATTAACGAACGAGAATGATTCTGCCCTGTACTGCTTCGTCAGCAAAAATCTTTGGTGCACAAAATTTAAAATATGAGCAAATACATACATTTCAAGAACTGTTTTTTGCGAAAACTGTTCATATCTTTCATAACTGAGACGTACTTAAATGTGAGCAATATAAAATAAAACCAGGCTAAGAAAAATATTCATAACACTCTCACGGGACCACTTCTGTAACTTCGAAGTTGTTATTCATTAAAGAAAAAACGTTAGGAATAAAGATTTCTCAAATAATGAGTTTAAAATTTATAACTTAAAAAAAAATGCAAAACGAGGACAAACAAAACAATTTTAAGATTCTTAAAATGAGGTTTTACTGTTCCAGAGGCTTATGATCCCCACCAAACGTCATTGTAATTCATTCACTTCACATAAACAATCCAATTTATTTAAATAGACTCACGGTGTCTGTGATTAGAATTCTCCTATTTCCTAGTTAAGATATTTAGCGATGACGTTATTTAAGGAGATATAAAGTCAAACTGCTTGGAGGGCATATAGAATTCGGAATTTGTAAGAAAGAGTTAATAATTTCTAGACCGATTTTGGTGGGAAAAACTTCGAAGGCTGTTATTTATGTATCTGTGTATTGTGAAGATCTTTAGTCTACTAGATCATCTTAGCTTCCTTACCTGAACAACTGAAACCAAAAGCATTTTTCTTCCTCAAGGTAAGGACTGTGGAGACAGACAGACGAAAGATTTGGTGACCGGTTGATTTTTCTTTTCAGTAGTCACAGCAGGGTTACTTTGAAGTTAATTTGAAAGGAAGTGTAAAAGGTTTCCGGGCCCAAGACAAGAGATGAAAAAAGTCACTTCAGAATTCAGCTTTTACGCTCTGATTCTTGCACCAGACCGTCCAAGTCCAAAGCCAAGGTACTTTGTCTAAACCAAAACAAGAACAAAAAAGTAGGGTCAATTTTGTACACTTTAAGTGTCAGTCCATCCAGCAGCAACAGTTCATAATCATAATGAGGTAGGTGGGGTCATGATTACACTCTTACATGTTCTCCACACAGCATTACATGTACACTACAAAAAATACCGGAGAATATTCTAGCTCTATCTTAACTTGATTGACGTTGTCGAATCAACCCAAGCTCAAATTTTAAAAAGTGAAGGAACCCCAAAAATATAGATGATAATTTATTACGGTTGTACGAATAACCTAATTCACAGTTCATTTCATTTTCAGGTTCTACGTTTGAATTAACTTTTTCGTAACTGGTCTCCTTATTTTTTAAAAAACAATGATGTAATTTAATTGAAATTTAATCTACCCTAGTATTATTACAGTAGATAAGTCAACGATTTGCTAAGCCGAAAGAAAAATTCGAAAACAAATTGCAAAATGTTGACAAATTATGGAATTACCAGATGCATGGTAAGACGACGTTGAATATTTAAATAATGTGTCCAAATATTCATTAAACCAGATATAGGTCAGTCTTTTTCGTCAAACCTTTACGAAGGGAAAGTCCGGGTCAGTGTTTAGTGCAGTATAGGCAGCCCTTTGCCAATTCGCTCTGTTTGAGAAGCGTGTATGATTAATCCCTCGAGCTGACAAGGTTTTACCACCAAAGGAAAGAAATTCCCAGTTACAAAATGTTCCTTAAGGCGAATATCAATTTTGAGTGTATTTCTATTCTTCATTCGAATTACTTACTCAGGAAGGAAATTACAACTTTGAAAGCATTCGGCACCCCCAGTCTAACAAATTGTTCATTATTATGGTAACTGAACACAAGGAACTGTAATTATTGTTCTAACTACCAACAAATTGTTACTCCCCTGGCGGAGTGACATGCCGGGGGGTCTGACATTCAAAGAATTCTCACATCTCATTAGACATACAGCTAGTCCGCTCTAATAATCCAATACACCCAAGATTCCAAGTCGTCGACATATTTAGAACTAATGACACAATTAGGGAAAGAGATGTGCTTAACCATACACGTAAATTTTGAATGCTTTACTCAAATTTAGGACAAGGTACAATAAAAAAGAGAGTAGTCAGCTGGTCGCATTTGTAAAATGAATTCTTCTGAATATTTAATTTTCGTTGTCATTGTCAAGGCTTTGTGTGTTGACACATCTGATTCCATCTTTGACAACTTTTAACCGTAGATTTCTCTTCAATACAAATGGACACACTTCCTTCAATTTATTATCAGAAAAACACTTTCCAGAATAAACCCTATAATACGATTCTCTCAATATTCTCCAAGTGATGTTTCTGATTTTGTCACTTAAAAATATACCTTTCAATAGTAAAAAGTTTATATTGCAAGACCTAATTTTCTGTGAACTTTAATTAAGTGTCAGATTTTATTATCTCTTACTTTTCTGTCTCCCAGACTTTCGAAGCAAGTGCAGAAAAATATATTGACCGATTGCACTATACTGTTTAGTTTTAATTACCCAATAACACTTCGTGTCACGCATTCCAGTAATTACATATTATTACTGTCGACTAACTACTGAAGAATTTAAGCTGCACAGCCCATATTATTGCACAATAAAGTCTCATAAGTATTTAATTGGGCTTGAAAACCAGATCGAATTATCTTATGTGCCTACAGCATACTTCGCATTCGTGATCGCGAAAATTTTGCATGTAAATTGTTTTGTTATTTTTTTCCTCGTGTGTGATCCTTATTCGCAGGTTCCTCTCACATTTACATTAAGATTTGAGATGTGACTCGTCCAAGCCGTCCTTGACTTGAATGCATTCATGTCTTAACATTACAATTACGTACAAATAATCATACGCTGATTTTATACAGACTAAAGTCAACAATAAAACAACTCTGCAAGTGATTGGTGTTGTCCACTCGAGGAATTATATTACGTCTTGGACAATTATAAGAATCCAACCCGGAAAAAAATATTGTACAAGGAAGGAGTGCAATATTGGAAGTTTTTTGCACTAATGCATATGGGCGTATTGTTTGAGCGTATCGAATCATATGTGTATGTTTAATTAATTTGTATTGAAAGTGGATTCTCAAGATTGTTCAGAGTAGTAAATTAATTGAATAAAGATGATGTAATAGAAATTAGGAGAAATTTTAGTCTGAACTATAACTCTGAATTGATTTTGGTTGAGGACTTTTTAGCGTAAATTATATTCAGGATTGTGATTAATTCAATATTATAATGCAAGGAAAATTCCAACCTTAATTAAATTCTTGAAGCTTTAAAACACCAAGAGAAATAAAACGTACAATGTCCTACTATCAAATGACATTTATTTCTTGCATCTGCCAAGCCAATGTCAAAATGTCACAAAACTTGTTGCGGCGCATTCTGTGTGGCCAATTGTCTTAGAAAGTGTACATTTGATTTTGCAATAAAAGTGAATAGTGGAATATGCAGGTGGTCTTCTACTTCTGTATGTGTTTACAAAATAGTTACCCGGAATAAATTAATCTTTAAGTGTGAGCTCGATGATTGACTACATCCGTGTAACAAAGCTCATGATATTCGTTGTCCTATGATTGCTTATTCTTAATGCCTCCTTAGACGTGCGTTCACACATACACTGCTTTTTCATTTCTTATGTTGCATTTTATACACAATTGATAGCGTTGACAAATGCAACCTTACGTTGAGTACTTACTAATTCAAGGACGGTATTTCTGACTAAGGGTAGGGCATTTTAGTTACACAATCGAAAGAAGACATGGAAGTGTTATTTTGAACAATTTTTACCATTACAGAAAGGAGAAAAACAATTCCCAAAAATAAATTCCTACGTTTTTATCTCTCCATGGACATAAATTTCAAATGAATTAATTCTTGTCTTACTCATCTCAATTATAATGTAATAAAGTTTCTCCAGACTTCTTGATTTTTACCTTCTAATTATTCGACAAATTCCGTCATATTAGCATTGGCACTCGAAATTCCATATACCAAAGTGTTTTCCAAAGTTCAAAGAAGGGGTGAATTATTAAAAACAAACTGAAAGTTATGTAAACATTTAGTGAGTTTCCTGCACACGTGCACTTCATTTACTATTTATAACACCACGCAGCACAAAATAAAGCATCTCACTGTATCTTAATTGTCTGTCACTGTATTTCCAAAACATAGACTCAACGTGATAATTTTTTATCTTTATATGTGCAGTTTCTGCATTAACGTAAAATTGTCACATGTCCACTATCCAGAGACAAACTGTATTGCCATAATGTTTGTAATCCACTCCATTTCCATGTAATTTTCGGCCTTTCTTATTTTCTTGGTAAATTCATTGGAAATGAGTAATTTCATAAGTGAGTACAGTTCAACCAAGCCCTCCTTGCTTTATGTACTGAAACACTTCCTTATTACTATTCACAAATCACATAACATAACGAGTAGAGAATTTTACACTAAAAAATTCATGATCTGACTCCAACACAAATAGATTGAATGTCAATCCCACACATGAAATCTCAGGAATTGAATTTCAGTACATAATGTGTACATCATTTTTTTTATTTTTTTTTATTCTATTTCAATATGCATACCGTACATGCACATCGAGTTACATCTGAAACCAGGTGTAATAATGCAAAGGATTGTTCGTGTAGAAGCGTTGTTTTCAAACAGACACACTGTTGAAGACTGAGGAGGTTAAAAAGTAAAGGGGATTCTTACCTTGTGAGTTGTTAGTATTAAAGTTGGTTATTGTGTGCCAGAAGCATACAACATATGAAAAACGAAGACGATGGAATAATATAAGAGATGAGAAAAACTTCTTTAAACATAAACATACATCAAAACTAACATCAGGGAACCCTGTTCGTTCTTTGTGGCTCAAGCTCCTAAGGTCTTCTTGTTCAACCTACTTAAATTTATAATATGTGTCCCAGGCATTTATTTCCTAGAGTAAAATTTCATTTGCGCCTGAGTGCATGAATGGAGACAAATCAATCAATTGAAACGTTTATGACCTATCCGGGCAATCCGGGCTATCCGGGCAATTTTTAAAATGTTTTGGCAGTCATCCCAATTATAGTAACCGTTGTTCGATCTCACGATATTTGACCAAATATATATTCCACAAAATATGGATGGATTATGAATATTCGGTACTCGGCTAAAGGTGGGTAACCACTACGCTGCTGTGCTATGGTACTACGCTACGCCACGCTATGTAAACAAGGAGCTGCTAAAACGATGAATTACTTAGCAATCTTAGATAAACTAGACGGTTTTTCCATAATATTATCACTTATTAAGAGTAAAATATTTTGATTCACTTCGAATTCTTCACCCAGTTCATTTCAATCTCAGTTTCAGCAAATTGCCTGTAACATAAGTAATATATACATATTAATGTGTGTAACATAATACGGAACTAACCAAACCAAAAACCAAACGTAGCATTTGGTTTAGTCTGGGATCCAACACCTTGAGAACTTACAGAACCCCAGGATTTTTACAAGCTCTCTTGTAGTTTGAATTTTTATGCAGGCATTGTGTGGAACACCAGGTTGGTTCCTAGTTATTAATCAGTTCGGGTATATAGGGCAAGTACGTCGTACGAATTAAAAAAAACACTGATCAAACGGACTGGGCGATATAACCCATGTGTAACCGATGTAAACAGAACTTACAAATTTTTCTTCCATAAGACACCATCGAAAACAGCCTCGTATTTCAGGAGCAAGAGAATAGATAGTTGGATTTAATTTGGCCTAGAGTAGGTACCCCTAGTCTATAAAAATAATGTACTTTGGAGAAGGGAGCCCCGAAATATACATACTTTAGCTTAGTAAATGTTCGATTTCTGCTGTGGACATTCCATAGTGACTGCTTTAAAATTGAAGTAGGATATTCCAGTTACAAGTTACAAGGAATACACAGGAGTAATTCCCTACCATTAAAATTTTAAAATTCATTTAAAGTTTTCACTAGAGCACGACGTTGGGGATATTCCTTCAAAAGGTCAGATTAGAACCGAAGAGTTACCTTCGCTTGTATCTAAGCTTTGTATAAAAAAAATATAAAGGCACAAATATAATTTTTTCAATATCGCGTAAAAACGCAACGAAACGGTTTGACCTGTCTGGCGAATCAGAACAAAGCAACAAACGGGGAAACCGAATTAACGATGAATTTCCATCCTGCTTTTATAATAGTCCCGGTCAAATTGTCATTCAAATTCCTGCAACTGCAACAAGTTACAAGTTTTTGCACCTGCCAAAGACATGCAGGTGTATTCAAGTAGCAACGTGCGCACATGTCATTCACAAATGTGATGCGAAGGTTATTTACTAGTTATATAAATCTTCCTCATTAAAACTTCTTTACTGAACCGATTCCTCCAGATTGTCCACTGTCCAGATGTTGTGTAACTTCCCAAGTTGCATCCCATGCTATTCTCTTGTTGTTAACAACAGGAGAATTTTGAGCACCCACTAATCATATGAATCTGCATTACAACTACGACTTCCTATGAACTACAAAGACTTTAAGCAAAATATCATTTATCCAATGTCAGTTCAGTAATTAGTGTGTATGTAATTAGTCCAGTGTACATCCGCACCTGGACCAGTCCAAAAAAATTGAATATAAAGATCTACTATTTCTTAGAGACATCATCTTTACAAATACAAGCCAAAGGCACATGTTAAGTGTTAAGCCCAGTTTTGTGCTGACAACGTCTGCAACTGCATTGTCTGAAACGAAGGATGACAGAAGCTGTGTAGAAATGTCCCACTAATGAAGTTGCTCAAAAACTTTTTTGTACCAATAAAATTCCAGAAACCTTTCCTTACGTTTAAGATTGCATGCTCTGTAATCTGTAATTGAAATATTTTGTCTACAATTCCGTGCACGTTTTCTTTGTACGAGTTTAATCAGCAATTTCTAGATGTTTTTACAGTGTGTCGGAACACCAAAGTTGCTGTATAACGAATGGCTGTGATATAATTATTCCACATCCAAACAGCATCACATGTTATCTCGCAACGCTGTTAAGTCACATAAAACCCAAATGCAAGCTTATTGTCTTTACTCAGTAGTGCATTTATTACTTAGTTTAACGCAAGTTTAACAGAACGTTTTCACAGAAATTAGTCGGAAAATTAAGCTAATCGACGGGCCAATGTATTTTGTGAATGCATTTCCGTTTAAGCACGATAATCATTAAACGAACAAAAAACATGTTGCTAATATAAGAATGGGGTCGAAATTATTATTTTACTGATTCCGATGTTTACTGTGCGGATTTCGCAGTAATACATATTATGGGATTTGTATATTTGGTCCTCACTGCTTAAATTGTTTACGCATCATAAATACAAAATTAAGAGCTAGAGGGTTCTTCTTAGCTGAGAGTGGTATTTCGTGAAAAAAAATCGTTTCGTAATGCAATATTTACGTTGAAAGCATACGGGTACTTTTCCAGGGTCCAGAAGAGGTGTACGATGAGTTAGTGATGTAATTACAAACCTCTGGATGTATAAGGGTACAAATTCTGACTCATCGTTCTCGCCCTTGAAGATCTTCAAAATTACAGGATTTGAAGAGAGATCATTATACTCAAAGTGATGCAATCAGGGGCCCTTAAGTCTCAAATGAATTCATTTCCGAAACAGGTTACTTAATGCGCAGCTACCCAAACCATCACTTCATCTTCCCTTCGTGTTTATATTTTGTACACATTTTTTATTCTTGAAAGCGAAGCGAATGCTTAATTTACTGGTGAGGGCTCCATTAGTTGGGCTCAAGTAGTACCGTAAACGCCGAATTAGAAGGGCCCCTTAGGGGTACCAAAATAGCAGGACTCTCGACTTTTACTTTTTTAAATATTAAAACAGAACTGAATAAATATAGGCCAATGTTATCGTGTTATGTTAGTGGATTCAACGATCAGGAATTACCACACATAATTTTGAATGTATTATCACTGGAATCGCTAAAGTAGACACATAAAGTCGAAAATATCGGTACCTAGAAATAGCATCCTGATTAATCGTCTCGCCAGAATATTTCTCGATATTATTGTAGATAACTGTCATTAATATTTTAAAGACTTTCTGAAGGCATGAAGCGCACACGCATTAAGCACTACTTGCATGCTAGGATCTAGTTTTAATTCATTTGGACAACCTGGTTAATTACAAGATACTTTAAACGCGTAAAAAATTTGTCAGAAAAATTCTGATGCACCTAGCACATCAAAATTCGGTATAAATAGCCATATAAATATTTTCAAGGTTAGCAAATAATAACAGAAACGAATGGCCAGCTATCTTTCTCACTCATAGCAAAATAGTTAATAAAAATGTTATCTTCTAGAATGTCTGGTATTCTGGTATTCTAGTTTCTAGTGTTAGTATTAAAAAAATATATTCTAAAATTCATTGTGTACTGTGCAGTTTATGTTTGTTAATTTCAATAAACCGATTTAATCTCATTCTTTCTAACAAGAAATTTCATTACTCTATGATTCCATTTAGCCAAACAATGTCGAAGAATTCGCTTTGGTTTGGAATAACTCCTTCAAATCAGATGTCTCCCTGGATATCAGCTGATCAAATGCGAATGAGCTGGAAGAGTGTCGATGATATTTAAAGTGTTTCAAGTCGTCTAACGCATGAAGTGAAGATGATTATAATCTAAAATATTTCCTATATATTAACAAGATGAAAAATAATCCGTTGTCCTTCAGCTTGCTGAAAAATTTCAACCCCTACAAATAAAATATTGATATGATTTTAACTGTGGATGTTGAATGATTTCAAAGGAAATTCTCATAACTTAATCGTATTACTTCATTCCGTCTTAGTTACCGTTAATAAATCCGTAAAGACCAGAAGATTGGCCGAATTTCGCATACAGTGATGACTGTGACTATATAGGCAGAAAATAACATTTTCTTGTCAAAATACAATAACACAATACGAATTTTATTTTCAAATAAATCCAAATTTAATACACAAATCGAACTTCGCCAAACCAATCTTTCTACATAAGTGTGACATAAAATGTTTCCTCAACACACAAGTTGAAATAGAATCAACCTCGCTGGAATCCCTTATACAAATCCAAAGCTTGAAGAAAATAAAAGTCGCCGTACGTTATGGACGTGTCAAAATCATTGGCATTGTAAAATACGGTACCGTTAACAAGAATGGCTGGGATTCGATGATTCGGGTTAAGGTCTGCTCTGTAAGAGGCGACCAGAGACTCCAATATATTTACAGCAGTGTCAAAATAGTTTTGTTTATTCGTTATGGCATAAAGTTTGAAGAATGCACATGCTGCCACCGTAGATGCGGCAGTGTCACGTGGTTGGTAGCCTGCGTCTGTCGGTGCATCAAAATCCCAGACTGGGATAAAATCGGCAGGTAGATGACTAATAAAATAATCTGCTGCTTTTTCAGCAATGGCAAGGTATCGAGTATCATTCGTGTATTCATAAGTTGTGGTAAATCCGTGAATAGCCCAAGCATGACCTCTAGACCAAGTTGACTGAGTAGAATACCCTTGTCCCGTGTATTTTCGTTTCACCATACCTGTGGCTTCAAAAAATGTCACCACGTGGTAAGTGCCACCGTCTGGACGGAAATGTTCAATCAGGGTTCTATCAGCGTGGGAAATTGCTGCACGTCGGTAGAAATCATCCTTGGATAGCTCACTGGCCTTGAATAAGAGCTCCAGGTTCATCATGTTGTCGACAATGACCTTGACCTCGTCACCATTGGCATCTGGGTTACCGTTGTTCCAAGAACGAAACACGCCACCCAATCCTGCACCAAAATTAGACGACAATTTTTACAATTTTTGAAAGAATGGTTCAACCCTTGCCTTGGTACGCCTATCGCGTAGTCTTTGTCCTTGTATGATTTTGCACGCAAGCTATATTTTTCTACACGTATATATTTTTTTTAGTATTTTAAGAAATTACGTACTAAAAAATCGCCCAATCAAAGAATTAGCAGACTGGATGATCAAGTTTTCGTAATTCTTAGTCCCGGTGTATTCAAGTCCGAGGCCATATGAACTCATCATGACAAATCCGATGTCATGTGAAGATGTATCGAATTGGTTTTTGAATAGCCCTTCCTGGTTCTGAATTGCGAGATTCATCCATTTCGGATTTAATGTGTGTTTGTAAAGCATCCAGAGAGAACCTGCGTAAAATCCCGCAGTCCAAGCTCCAGTGTTTGTTGTTCTCCATGTAGGCGAAAATGGGTCACCGGTAGAAATGAACGCTCCTATTCAAAATTGCATTTAAAAATTGCATTAGTCAATTGATATTTGTCACTACGGCGTGGTCAAAAAATGAATTGTTTCCTGGAAGTGTAAGGGTATTAGTTTCTGACTTGGGACAGGTCACCTCAAGTAGAATAAAAGCGATGACCCAAAACCATGTCTGCCCAAGTGATCCTGGTAGGACAGCCAGGCGAAAATGAACATATTACCTGTAGGTGGAATCGTGGCAGCAAGAGCAGTATACTGTTTTTCAGCAAATGTCACAAGTTCATCTACGTCTAATCCCGAGCAATGATTTAGTGTGGCAAGGGAACACAGAAAAATAGTAAAAACAAGGATCGTGGACTTCATTTTAATAAATTGATGTTGGGGCGACAGAGGATATGTACAGGATTTAGAGTCTCGGACTCAATTGAGAAAATAAGCTCCAGTGGAATTCCAATTTATTGTAAAGGTGTCAAGTGTCTCTATCATACGTTATAATTTCAAGTGTTTACTTTACCAATGTGTATTTAAGTCGATTAGTAATTACATTGATGGTGACACGGGGAGAGCTTGTAACCACTTTGCATGATGTCCTAGAAAATATGATATAATATTACGTGTCCAGGGAATTCAGATCATTCGGTCTGGAAATGATTCCACTCTCGGGTATTTTCAAATGCAGTTAGTACAACATTTTCTAAAGAACATTTGAGGGACATCAGGTTAAAGTAATTAAATAATGTTATATGTACAATTCGAGTATTCAGTTTCATTCTATTTTTTTTTAAATATAATCTCAGCCAATCTTACTAACCAACAGGTTCAACCAAGAAGATTTCACGTATAGTGTAGTTGATTGTGGTGGCGCAATCAACTACACTATACGTGAAATCTTCTTGGGTTCAACCTTGTTTATTTTCAGATTAGCTTTACATTAGTTAAAAATATTAATGTTACGTAAGTTTGTAATTATTTGTAATACATGGAGATTCTTATTGGGGCGAGGATGAGGAAAACTCCTTCGTATGACAAGATTTCATTATTAAGTCAAAATCAGATTTTTGGGTTTAATTTGGATTCAAGCATCTTTCAGGAAGGGTGGAATTAAAAACTCACCAATAGCTCTAATTCAAATACAGTTTTGAATAACTAAATCTTAAATCTTGCATCATGCATGCAATTGCATATTACAACTGGGTAGCACAAACTAATTGATAAGGATTAATTGCACCTGCCTTTATTCAATTACACGCAGAGTTTGAAAAACATCTTCACTTTAATAACAAACTCGAGCAAATATTGTCAAACTCCAGCTCTTGACATTTCATACATCATTGAACGTTAAATTATAAGTACAATTTGAATTTTAGTAGTGTTACCTATGAGTAGGAACCGAATAATATTATCGTATTATACATTTTTGTATCATGATAAGTTGAAACAATATAATACTTACATATTTGCAATCAAAGATTAAAATACTAATGACCTGTATTGGCAATTACGTAATGCACATGCACACGCTCTGAATGTGAACATGTAAGCGCAACAGCAACGCAAGATTACTTCAAAAATGTGCTTCTGCCGATTAGAAATGAAATTCAAAACCTATTTTCACAAACTGAAGTCAGTTTTTACACTGTCGGTAACAATAATCGCTCTGGTTATAATACTTTTGCCGAACGGTCTAATCTGGAATTATGATTGACTGATTTCAATTTATTCAACGACATAATCAATACGTTGAGAGATCAAATTATCTTTTACCGTCAGCCAAGGACATATTGACATAATGTCAATAGATATTCTTGGAAGTCACGGTTTTCATTTTTAAAATGAATGTGATGCACATGGACACTGGAAACTCAGATTACTATATTGGAGCACAATTCAACCTCTGTTTGTCAAATATGGGAAATCCCTTCTTACTTATTCAGCTTCACTTTACTAATTTTAACTTCCGACATGAAAAGTTCCACCCTACTTGACAATTCACTAATTCTTATGGAATTTTATTTAAATTTTCTTAAACACATTGGTTATTGATTATTAAACTCAAAAGTATTTGCTCGATAATAAATTACAATAGTCACTGAATAGTTTTACGGGCATTATAACATTGAAGGCAGGTGAATAAAGTTCAGTTAAGTAAAATCATCAAAAAGACTAAAAATAAATGCGTCCCAATCCTATAATATTTGCATACTAGAGTGCTAAAATAAACTGTATTAGACCATAAATCTTATTCACGTTTGGGCTATATCTCAACATATAAATTCGTGTCTGGCTTGTGTGAGTGACTGCACATGATAGTAAACATGCTTTAATCTCTTAATGGTGCCTTATGACTCAACTTCTACAAAAGATGGTTTCTGTAAATACAATGATGTCTGCAATGCAGTCCAATCAATGAATATACCAACGTAGGTGTAAATGCATTTCCGAGTAGACACGATAATTAAAAAAATTTCTTACACTGGGACAAGAAACATTTATGGCAAATGAAGCGCTGTGAATTTTGGCCAGATCTGAGGTACTGCTTAATGCTGAAAAGTTTGTTGACATTTCTCGTACTTGATGCAAAGAAATGAGAACATTTGTTTTGAATCAAAAATCGCCACCTTTGTAAACTCCGTATATATTGTCATTCAACTAAAGTCTTTTGGCGTAGTGCCAGTAAGAGCTTTACTAACGCCCGAATAAATCTTAGAGTTAGTCCTGGAATACACCACATTTGCATTTTGAAAAGCGTTCGTTCGTTAGTACTAAAACATCACAAGAAATTTTACTTTCCAAAACCATGGAATGCAATAGTGAGAATCAAAGTAGTACAGAAACTCGAACCACAAACTATTGTTGCAGATGTGCGGCATTTAACAAGAGTGATGGAAGAAAGAACCACAGGATACTCACTGGACGGAAGATCCTGATCGTATTCTTTGTTGGAATCTTTGGATTTGGACTTGGATCTCTCAGTTCCTTATTAATATCGGGATACTATATCAACTTTTGCCCTACCATTCAGCAAAGGTAGTTAATTCAAAATTATTGGTAAATCATGATATGAATCATCATATGAGTCATGGGACTTTCAAATTTTTATTTTTATTGTCTATTTGTTTCATTTTTTAAAAAGTATTTGTGGATTCTTGGTAAATAAATTAGAATTCAAAAAAACTAATATATTCTTGAAGGAATATCGCCATTTGTGTTAAGTTTGGCAGATGTATGTATTCTGTGGAAACACTGACATTTTATTTGGAAACTTTCAGAAAGAATGATCATCCAACACCACAAAAGGCACCAGAAGACACTGGGCATTGGAATAGTGAAGGTTATAACCGTCGTCATGTTCTCCGAAATGCGACTGCTAACCTAAGGAGAGAATTATCCCTGAAAGCTCGAGAGGAAGAAATGCACAAGTATGAAACAATTGAAACCAAAAAACTGACTAAAGAAGTTCGTGTTTTATGCTGGGTCTTGACCGCACCAAAAAATCATATAAAGAAAGCATGTTAAAAATACTTGGGGTCGACGCTGTAACAAATTGTTGTTTTTCAGTTCGGAAGCGGGTAAGTGAGTATAGAATTTGAGCTGGTTTTCTGAGGAGTGGTTCTAGTGAGATAAAACCGTCGTTAAAAAAGAACAGTATTAGGAACGTTGAATATGTTTTAAAATTGAAATTATTTCATTGAAATTAGAATGTTTCTTGGACCTCGGATACCTGTCAGGAAACTTCAGAGAACGTTTCAAAACAATCGGTAGACTTCTCCGTCCTGACGGAAGGGTTTTATTCGCTAGCTGAAATTTTACCAATATTTTTATTTTGAAAGTTGAACCTCTAACCTTGATTTGAGCCACCGAGTAAATCCTGATTCTTAAAAAATGTAGGAGGTGGAACCTGAAATTCAGAATCAAAGAATGTCAAACTTTCAAATATCATTTATTGCAATTTTGTCTCCTTTTTAGTTCGTCTACGTCATGCCACCTGAACGCACATTAAACTTTTGAATAGCCTGACTATAAGATGAGTAATCTAAAATTTAGAATCCAGTACAAAGGTCTACCATTACATTTGTAATTTAGATGACAAACTTGGAAGTATTGCGATTCCAAATATAACAGAGAGCAGAGATTACCTTTGGGCCAAAACAAAAGCAGCATTTCAGTATATTTATGAAAATCACCTTAAAGATGCGGACTGGTTTTTGAAAGCGGATGGTAAATTAAGAATGGTTTAATTCGAGTGTAATAAGAGTACGCGACCCTGAAGTTGAACTCTTATTTAATTAGAATTCACATTTGATACAGATGACACATACGTAATTGTAGAAAACCTGAAGGCTTTTTTGAAAGATTTCAGCCCTACGCAACCCATTTACTTTGGCTGCAAGTGGAAGATGTTTGTGAAGCAAGGGTACATGAGTGGTGGGGCTGGTCAGTTAGAAATTTTAATATAATCGCGTGAACTGTTTTTACTTTTGAAATCGTCAACCAGTAGATGATTATGTCCATAAATCACTAATCAAAAATAATTTCTTTGACAGGGTACGTCCTGAGTAAAGAGGCAGTCCTCCGTTTCATCCAGGACGCCCTTCCAGACAAGAAAAAATGTAGTCAAGGGCATGGAGGAGATGAAGACCATCAAATGGGTAAGCAAATATTTGAAACAGGAAAAATTAAGCGTAAGTATTAATTGAAACTGCATTATATTTCTTCGTGACTAATAACTATAGGCAATTGCTTGGCCAATGTGGGAGTAGAAGCTGGGGACACTCGGGACCATTTAGGACGCCATCGATTTATCGCGGTGAACCCTGAATTCCTTCTAAATCCTGGAGGTCTGCCCAAAGATTCTTGGTATTGGAAGTTCGTTTACTATAAACAGAAAGAGGTGAATTTATTCTGCTTGAGATTGTAATTATTAACAATGGAATAAATAATTACATCTGTGTACGATTTCTAGGGACCAGACTGCTGCTCTGACGCAGCTATATCATTTCACTACATATCCCCTCACTTGATGCATGTTTTTGAATATATGATCTATCATTTACGTCCTTATGGCATCACTAGGTACGCTAATGTCTCCGTCACCGCGGGGTATCCTTCTGCAATTTCATATCTGCGAAATTAAATCTGGTCATATTGAACTGGGAAAGTTCAGACTAAAATAAAATTAAGGCAGATACCAGTATTGGAAGAATTGATCCATCATAGCATTTAAAAATGTTCCTAGAATTTTATTTTTCAGTCTACATATCGAATTCACCAAGATTGTAAAATAAAATAATACATTGTCGATTAATTTGCAATTTCATTAATAAACTTAACAAAAAATCTTCCACGATTTTCCATTTATTGTATTTGAATTCATTTTGAGCTAATGACGTCAGCGATCGATATAGTTTTCGGAATTGACGCAGAATGTTCAAACGTAAACGCAAGCTTTAACGTATGAGTGGCTCACAGTCACAGATAACAGAAAATGTTATCCTGAAACCGATAGCATTAAATTGCTCCAGATATCTATATCGCTACTGGTCATGGCCTTTATATTTCAGATAAGCCTTCTCAAAGCAATTCCGCTTTAATTGCTCGGCAGATTACTTCATAATTAGATTTGATTGAGTGTTTCAATTAAACGTTCTAAAGATGTCTAAGCGATTCAACCAAGGTAACTCGGAAAATTAAATTTTTTTTGGAACTGCTCTATTGCATACATAAATGTTGTTATTCTTTTCAGGGAATTATTGCCCAAAACTTTTCATGCATTTATTACTTGGAATGGTATTTGCTTCCAGCGTTCTACCAAGAATTGAAGGAAAAGGTAATAAAACAACTAATAAGCTATCTAACTAACTAGCGGTTGTCCAAGTCGTAGTGCAACTTTTATTCGACTCGAACATTTGAATATCGTCTTTTCACTGCATTCCAATCGTTTGGCTTACGTAAAATAACTAATTTGTGTTAAACTTTGGCAGTTTTCATGTGCTATTGGGCATCATGGTCACACTATAGAACAGGTTTGTTAAATACAATTTTATGTTGACATCAGATCATGAAATACCGATTGATGCAATTTTTCAGGAGAAGGTCGTTTCTCGGTTGACAGTATTGACCCAAATTTGTGCACTCATCTGATCTACAGTTTTGCAACCATAAACGATCAAGTTTTCCAAGTAGAAAGCTTTGACCCGAATTTGGATCACGGTCCTGAAGATAATCCCGTCGGGGTTGAAGGTAAAGAACCGAATTTCGTCGTGAAATCTGTGTTTGACAACCGCCGTAGCTTAGAAATGATTTTACAGGATTCGACTGGTAGTCGGTGAGTGTTGCAGAAAGCATTTGCTCGTTAATTGCGGGCGGTCTTCTGGGCAGGTTTTACTCTTTCTTTATTTCGTATTCGACAAATGTGCATATTATTAATTCTGGTCAATTTAGACATGTACAGAAAAACGGTGGCATTGAAAACAAGAAATCCGAACTTGAAAGTCCTTCTTGCTGTCGGGGGTGCAGGTCTAAGCCCGAAAGTATTTTCGGATATGGCCGCAAATCCAACCAATCGGAAACTTTTCATTGACAGTGTCGTAAAAACAATCACAACATTTGGATTCGACGGAATCGACATAGATTGGGAATATCCAAATATCGACGGACTTTTCCCGGTCGATAAATCTAATTTTGTAGAACTATTGAAGGTTAAATCCCAAAAATACTTAGTTTAATTGTTACCTTATTTGGACAACATTGTATCGAACACCCCTCGTATTCCAGGAATTGAACACTGCATTTTTACGAATCCAACCCCAACCACTATTGACGGCTGCCATCGGTGCTGGGCCAGAAACAATGGTGTACGCTTACGATTTCGGAGGAATGATACAGTAAAGGCAAATTAGTTTTAACGTTGTATTTGCATTTCATAATTCGAAAAGGATACTCAAATGGATTTTTTCAAAATATTTACAAACCATGTTTGTTCATAATTTTAGGTACCTGGATTATTTTAATGTTATGGCTTACGATTTTAAGGCGTACCGTAACGAACACCCACACAATCAGATTGGACATCACAGTCCACTCTTTACTTCCCAAGTCGATTTACCTGGAAATGAAAATTTTACCGTCGTAAGTAATACCTATTTACCTACTAGGTGTTATAAAATTCGACACCAAACTTGGACGAATGAACCGTCCGTCTACGTTCATCCCTCCGAATGGTGAATTCTTATGAAACACCATAGACCTAAAACATTTTATTCTGGGATATATTTTCTTTCCGAATTTAATTTGGAAATTGTGTTTTTTAACCCAGGATGCGTCGATCACTTATATTCGGAACGAAATTGGCGGTACGAACTTTGATAAGATCATTTTAGGTGAATGAAATCTTCAATCTTCTTAAGTCATTTTACTAACGACAATTATTTTAAGGAAACTAAATCAAAAAATTTCAGGCATCGGAGCCTACGGAAGAACGTACACACTCGAAAGTCCGAATAAACACAATTTTTACAACGAAGCATCCGGTCTCGGAGTTCCCTACAAATACACTAACGAATCCGGGATCATTGCCTATTTTGAGGTATATTTCTTTATTTGAAGCTGAGCAGAGATGAAACTATTAATTTTAAAAATTCAAAATTATATTCAGCTTTGTCTTAATCTGGTTGGAACACCTGGATGGGAAGAGGATTTTGAAGATGACTACAAAGTTCCTTATGCCTTCAACGATACACAATGGATTGGGTACGACGACGCATGGAGTGCGATTCACAAGGTAAAGTTAATTTCACAATAAGTGAAGTCTGAGTTTAAAATTTGAAAAAATATGTAAACTAGTAATCAGTCGAAGCGATGATATTTCAATATATTATTCCATTCCATGATAGTGGTATCAGAGGGCGCGGACATATATATGGCTTCACTAATATTCAGATCAGACAAGACTTTAGTCCAATCGAACAATATTAGGAGAATCACAATTGGTTGTTTACTATAGATTTATAATTAAAAGATCAAATTAACTAGAGAATTCCTAATATTATATTAGTCCGATACACATATCCACCCAGTCGGAAATTCTTCTTACACCCAAACATCTTAAAGTCTAGTGGGCGATTAAAAAACCAAACAGTTGTGGCACTTTGGAGAAGTGGAAACCGGAGTTGTGGATCGGCCAGGGACAGGGTGTCTGATAACCCCAGAATCAGATTTCGCCAAGGTGAGACTGTGGATGAAATTAACCTACACTGACCTGAAGCCCACAAATTCTTCCTATCTTCTATTTTCGAAACACCATATAACGAAGGTGTTTTGAGTCAAGGGAACACAAACACATAGCCACATAAAATTCAAAGTCATAATCGTAAACGAAAGATATAATATCCTTAGTTTTAAACAATCTGGAATAGCCATTTTGAACTAAATTGATTCGTGGATGACACCGCACAGTCCTTTCTTTCAGTATTCGGCGGACTGTCGCCCAAAGCTTGTGTTGTCACCAAACTTTGCCATCTCTCAAGTGTTAGTTTGCAATTCACAAAAATATTTGGAAAACTGTGAAACACTCTTGAAAATTTCTCTCCATACTGTATTGCGTGGATATAACCAGCTTGCATATCGACGTACATATTCCAAATCTGACTGCGGGTTATTACGAAGAATTTTGGCCAATCTGTACCAGTCCAACTTTGAAGGCAATTTTGTTATAAAATTATGCTTGGATTACATTAGTTTACAGACCCTAATTTCTTCCGACGAAAAACAGAACATTAAGATTAATTTCGCACACTTTTTTCTGACATATTCAGGTCAACTATGCGGATGAAAAAAACCTCGGTGGGATGATGCTTTGGTCACTTGACCTTGATGATTGCAATAATTACTGCGGTGGCTGGGAGAGTAACTGTCATATTGCTCAAATTATTAAGGATCGCTGGATGTATCTCTCAGGCTCTAGGAACGATCCAACGGCTTCACCTGAAGAAGCTACCGACGCCACCGACATTAACACAAATGCTTTCACTGGACCTCCGGACGAAGATGATAAGAAATTATACGGCAACTGATTATCTACACATACTAACCTATTGATTGATTTCAACTGAAATAAATCTAACTTGGTATTTATCGTATTCGATTTATATTATGTTCATCAATCCATACATATTCATCCTAATGAGCTATTATTCACAACAAAAACCCGAATTACACTTTCCTCTGAAATTACAGATCGGGATAATAATGCCATAGACTGCGTTAGTCTATGATAATGCTATAAAATGCCCGATTTCGGATTTTTAATTCTAAGTCTTAAGTGTAAACACTCTGGTCACTTCATAGATATTTCTTCCTTTAAAACTGGAGTGTAGTGGCGAATATATTACTGCAATATTAAAAGTCCTTGACAGTTTTGATAATCTAATTCTGATTATGACAGCTTACCAGGAATTAGTACAAAAGCATTAGCTCAATTTTAACATTATCATGACATGTATAATCCCTTTGAGACTGATTGTACGTAAAGTGCAAAGACTTGTTAACATTTGAAAACCATACATAATAAACAGTTTAGTTAAACAAAAGTATAGAAAGGATAAAATCGTCCGATTTGAATTGCATTTTACGTTGCATTGGTCTACTTAACACAAATTGTTATTTCAGGATGCAGGGACAATTTTTAAAGGGGAGAGGTAAAAGTTGTACCACTATTCTTGAGTGTGTATTGACGTGAAAATCTAAAAATTAATTTTAGTCATTTTCCGGTCAAATCAAAATTATATTCGATTTAAATAATTAATAGGTTTGCTCACCTTCCGAAGTATTCTCACGAGTTTGATTTTAATCTTTGTATATATTACACAAATTCACGGGGACGATGAAGAAGAACCCGACAAAGGTAATAAAGATGTACTCAGTACTCACTACAAAATAAGCAGTTTCGAAATACAAGAATAAAATGTTACCTTACTTTATTATCACTATTCATAATTTGTAGTGTTTGCGTGTTACTGGACATCGCGGTCACACTACAGAGAAGGTAAGAATACATAGAATATTCTATCACATAAATTAATCAAAATTTATGTAGACAAATATTTTACAGCCTGTTACAATTTTCGTTCCGCAACTTCAAACCATTTGAACTCAAATTCAAGACAGTCAAAGGTCGAAAAATGTAACATTAAAACGTGAATATTATTTCAAAAAAATTGTAATGTTGTTTTCAGGAGATGGACGATTCACAGTAGATGATGTCGACCCATTCTTGTGTACACATATAATTTACGGTTTTGCTACAATCAACAATCAGACTTATCTAACGGAGAGTCCGCATCCCGCGTTAGACCACGGTCCGAATGATAACCCTGTAGGAGTTGAAGGTATTAGAAACACGAACCCCGAGTCTTTTCTGGATGCATAATTTTGTTTTGTACTTACTCGCATCAAAAAATCAAAAACTATGTTAAATGGAAAATTTCAAGTTAGGGCAGTTCGGGCACTCAATATGGTCAAATATCCCCCTCATGATGTCGATAAAATGTTACTTTCAGATATGTACAGAAGTACAGTGGCTCTCAAAAGTAAGAATATGGCATTAAAGGTCCTCATCGGCGTCGGTGGTCGGAATTTGGGGAAAAAAGTATTTTCTGACATGGCTGCCAGCGCGGGGAACCGAAAATTGTTCATTGACAGTGCTGTACAAATTGTTAGAACATTCGAATTTGATGGAATCGATCTCGACTGGGAATATCCAGAAGAAGCGGACAAAGCGGATTTTGTGAAATTAGTGAAAGTAAGGAAATTGTATTATTTTAAAACGAACAGTCTGGCTAATATGCGACTTAAGGCACTCTTCATCCGGTTTGTCCAATAAATCCATAATCTTAAAATCACAAATCAGGTGACAAACCATTAAGGAGTAATTTAAAAATAACCGCATGGTTATTATGTTCCTAAATATAATAAACCGTCGTAAGACGCAGTATCTATGTGTTGCATCGAAACACATAGACACTCCGTATAGCTAGATAGCTAAATGGTGACCTGGGTCGGGGTCACCCTCTGACACCCACTTTTTATTGCATTTATGCCATCCCGAGCGGCTTTGCAGATTTGACCTATGGTGACCCTGGGTCAGAGGTCACCTGGCAAGGTCATATTAACACCAGGTGATTCTTGTGACCTTGTGTACCGACCATATACATTTCGTTGAAATCCGTCAACATTTACTGCATGTGACCTCTGGTGACCTCAGAGGTCACTTGGCGAAGTCATGTTAACACCAGGTGATTCTTGTGACCTTGTGTACCAACCATATAAATTTCGTTGAAATCCGTCAACGTTTACTGCATGTGACCTCTGGTGACCTTGGGTTAGAGGTCACCTGGCGGGTTCATATTAACACTTGCTGTGTCTTGTGACCTTGTGTACCTACCCTAAAAATTTCGTTGAAATCCGTCAACGTTTACT
>JAQFYE010001049.1:0-26226 GCA_034694305.1 Protaphorura glebata | reverse complement strand
CACCCTCGAAGTCAAGAATTCTCGCATCCCTATGGCATTTTGATTGTTTGGAAAATGAAACCCGCACTACCCCTTAAGAAAAGTTTCCATGTAACTATTAAATTAGGTTTGTTCAAAATTAAGTTCATAATAACGTAGTTTCTAATGGCTTCAACTCTTCAAGCCGAAAAAAAGACTATACGGTCCGCTAGCATGGTGTGACTTGAACAAGAGGGTATTCTCCAGTTGCCCCAGTATAGTTCGTACTGACCGGTTACTACATTCCGATTAAAACGAGTTGGTACTAGACATTCAACAAAATCATTTATATTTTGAAAAAACCCGATGAAATATTTTCACAAAATCTAAGTGTCGAATAATTTATTAAGACTGTGCAGGTTGCATTCAAAATACTTCGACCAGTCAAACTAATTATTGACTTGTTGTGTTATTCGAGGTAGTTGTGGAGAAACGTATTTGAGGAATTGATTTGAAGTTAACGTAAAACGATTTCCATTTCCATTTCACTCCCAACCTAATGATAAGGTTATAAAGTAGTGAATTCCGTTATCTCATCAACAGTCGTATATTATTTATTCCGGTCCATAGAATCCCATTGTCCGACTATAAAACATCTTAACGAACCTTACGTGTTACACTCTATCGTCTCTTCAATTACTTGAAATGATAACTTACGTGCAAACACTTCAAGAAAGCCTTCTGTGTTAATAGTATTGAAAACCGAACTTCTTATGGGGAACAAAAGCTCTCATCTCATGAATGAGAGGCCTTAAAAGTTGACACCCAATCAATCAATTACAACAGAAGATTAGTTTTGAGGGACTGAAAAGGAGAGTAAAAGGGTGCGGCACGCTTAAGTACTCCAGAAATGTGTGGGCAATGTGATTTGTATGCAAATTGTCGTTCCTCTACTTCCATTTCCTAATGCGTGGGAGTGTTAACGGTAGACAAAATATCCTGAGGAAATAGGTAAAACATTATACCAATTTGCAAAATCTTGTGCATCCAGCTTGCAGTACCCTCGCTATTTAAAATCGTTTAGTGAAAAATTAACACAAGTATTCCTTTAAACTGAATTTTGCCTAATGGTCTTACAGATGTAACAATCCCAAAAACCAAAATCAGTGAACATCCTATAAATTGCGATACATACAACGTCACCTTCCAGGAATGTTAAAATTCTAAATTATATCATCTCCTTAAGTTTCCGGAGATACCTGACGGAAATAGTACTACAAATTTCTATCTCATATCGCAACCATCACCCTCTCATTTCCGACCGACAATAAAATCTAAGAGAGGATTACCAGTGTAAGTTATGTTTGTAGAGGAAGTGCTACATTTATATTTTAAGCTTTTCATGGTAGGACATCAACCTAAGCTTGTGCCTACGTGTGAGTTTGGCACAGTTGAAAGATTCGTCATAGTTGTAAAGAAGCCAAAATGGAATTTCAAACTAAAAGAAAAAGAAAAACTGAGCTCAATCAGTCATCATCCCTATTCATGCGGTAAAATTAGACTGCAGTGCTTTCCTATATTCCTATCCAGAGGAATACTTCCTGTATTTACAATTTACAACATGTCATTTATTTTTTTTCGCCAGACCTGAAAAACCTGTCCCTGGAGCCCGATCTTAGAGAAGACGCAGAAAATACGTGCTAATTCTAGAATAATTACATTCGTGATTTATTTTTATTTTTGAAGAGTTATCTTTATAATGCGATACATCTACTCAACTAAAATATATATAATAAATCTCCAATATAATGTAAAACTAAAATATAAGCAACAACAAGGTATTTACCTGTAAACTAGTAAGTATCAAATGAAAAAAAAATATTATAAGCGTTATAAAAGCTACTAAATCCAGTAGTAGTAAAATCCAAAAAAATCAATTATGCCAACCATACTAATTGTAGAGAATATCGAATGCATATTCTTCATTATGTTCTAAAAGTTCGTATTATGAACATACAAACAGAAGAGCGAAACTGGCTTAAACTTTTTGAACATATACTATAACTATTTAAATTGGGTGGTGTCGTTCTGTCGCCATCACCTTAGCAAAATCTCGTCCGTCATCCGGGAAATGAGACCTTATTTTTTTAAGTAGTTCGTAAACCGTAGTCGTAGACCAAACCCAAACCCTTCCCTTCAATATACACTCTCTCCTCTCAAAAGAATTCAAATGCAAAGACCTTTCTTCCCTTAAAAATATAAAGCCCTTCCCTATGCGTTGTATGAGAAATGAGGATCACTTTATTGCGACGCAAAGGTCTTTGGTCGAGTGAATATTTAAGTGAAGCATGGGAAGAAATGACACTTCATTTCTAAAACTTCCTCTTATAATCTTGTCTCTGCTTTGTGTCCTACGTACCTGACGATTAATTAAGAATTCTGTGCAGATTTCGTCTTATTAAGTTTGTACCCTCATTTACATACATCCTTACACGCAATTTATACAGGGTGGGCCTAAAAAATTATATTTCCTTTAGTTTCAAAAGTATGAGCTCCGGTCTCGATATGCTGAGCTCAAATAGTGCGGATTCAATTGATGATACTCGACCAAAGCAACGGTGAACATATCGTCTGAGCGGTAAATGTGTGACGAACCTCCGTTCACATAAAAGTGGACAAAATTCTTGACCATATACATACCATTTGCAATGGTGATAATTCTATGGAAATCTCGGACTAATAAACTGCAACCTTTTAAAATGGAAATTTCTTTAAAGGGCCCACCCTGTACATTGCCATGATGCATGGGAAAGGTTGGGTACTTATACTGAACAGAGTATGCGTACCAGGTTTAGGCGTTTTCAGTTTTGTGGGTCCATTGGTTGTGTGAGCCAAATTGAGATGGACCACCGGCATTTTTTATATTTCTTTTGTGTATTCTTCAGAATAGAATAGATAATAAGAAGACACACCCAACGGCCGCTGAATAACGAACTCCCAAGAGAAACTGAATCGGAGAACTTTTCAAACACTAATGTGGAAACGTTGCGTTGTTGCGGCTTCGAAGGTTACATTTCTTTCAAGGAAGGGACTCAATCCAATCCAATCCAATTAAAACAGTGCAGGGGTTTGTGTAAGCAGAAGAAAAAAACCAATAATTCACGAGAGATTTCCCCAAATTGTTCCCAGGCACTATGGACACACAAGACTCAAGGAGCCAGTCACGACATCACTTTTCGCAATTGATACCTGCCACAACCACTTCACTCTGTTCCTTCATAATGTCAAGACATAAAGTTTCTCCATAAAGAACCTTAGGAAAGGGTGCAAACATAAGAAAAAAATTCCTCGTACCGAGCACAGAAGAGTTTTCGTTCGTACAGTAACTATCCTATCATCCAGCTAATAAGGTCGTATTTCCTATCGGCAAAAGGAAGGCAAAGTAAAAATAATGTTACTTGTCTTGTGGGAACTTTCTCTTTACCGCTTTTACGACAGGACAGATTTCGTCAGAAACACTAAGTTCAATTTTGCAAGGAACGGTATTCGTTTTCGTACATTAATTCCCTGATCATAATAGACACCTTCCAACTTCAGCATTCAGTTCTGCTCACAATTTAAGATCTTGTCAGCAAATTACATCGGCTATATGCAGCTTGAACATGCAGTAGGGATTTAAAAAATAATTTGGTGTGCTGCTTTAAATCGATATTCGCGACCAGCAAAATTCGCTCTAAGGATCCCGGCGATGTTAGATTTTACATCCGACTAGTGTACCATGCTATTTTACAACGGACTGAATCACTTGTCACAAGAAAACTGTCGCGTTTCGTAAGACAAACCAATCACAAATTTTTTGATTTCACACAAGTCAATCAGACTACAAACTGTTGTATGATACCCGGATTTGTAGCGCCTACATGTTCTGAGTGAAGGTAACCAAACTGAACTGACGCTTTAAAGTTTCATTTGACGCGATGCTTGCTTTCTTCCCTCCTTCGTCTGTCGATTTCCTGAACAAAAATTCTATTTTTGTGATAAAGATGGGCCAAGGTTAAAATTAGACTATGCTCGACAGTCTCAACCTGAACTGAGCATAAATCCTCCTTGCAGCTGAAAAACTTAGGGTTGGACAAAACTAGTGAATATACTTGTACTTGTACTGTACGACATTTCACCGTTTTTTCTTCTAACTTTTCAAACCAACACACTCCACAGTGTTAGTTGAGCGTTTCTCGGAGATTCATTGTCGGATTTCACTCAACGCATGGAACAGATGATGCGGACTGACTCTGGTGAACTATGCAATTCCATTATAAAGTCATGTCACGACGACGTGGATTTCGGGAGTTTGAATTCAATGCTAATACCAAAACTGCTAAACAAAGACAGTATTGTTCTTCACCCACGACTACCACTTACAAACAGACTTTTACGAATCCTTCCTGTAGTTTAGAATTCTCCGAAAAGACGTTTGCAAAAGAAACTCCTACACTCGCACACGTACCGTACAAAAATTTGACTTTTACACATTCCCGCATGCATGCTTTTTGGCAAATATTTGTCATACTGTTAATTAGCCACAGATTCGAACTCAAGAATTTTTAATGCTTAAGCGTCTAAATTAATGTGTGGATGAGACAATCTTTCGATGCCGACTGTTCGTAACTCAACTTAACTGGTAACCTGGAGCGGTGTTTTTTTTGTAGTACTTGACTTCTTTTGAAGCCTTTCGGGCTTCCAAATGCATGGGGAATGGCATAGCAGAGGTATGGCTATTAACTCATTATACCCTGGGAATAATTTTTAACATCTATTACGTAACATGTATGCTGAATCCTAACTTATTTTCTTAACAAAGAGTCTGACTATTAAAAATTCTGCACGTTCGTCTCGTATTGCTTGCTCGTAAAGTCAAGGTATGACATAGTGCCCGAGCTACCAGTGCAGTGTATTTTGAAAATAGTTATTAAGCCTAATGTATGTTTTTATATGCAAATCAAACTTGCTTTGAACGTGGGGATTTTTCACAGTCAATGTTATTCAAAAAAGTATTCCCTTCACTAGGAATAGTGAGCAATTTTTGCATACTACTTCTAGTCTCGAATTTAGAAATGAATGCTGATTTAAAAATGTGCAACACAGAAATTTATGTATCCAAATTAATTGACAATAATTAAAAATATTACAGAGCTGTCTAACTAATAAACTAATGTCCCATTACAGTGTTGTGTATGGTTTCCTTTTTATCTACTATGTTGTTTGAGTCAAATATTTACGAGTACAATTTTAGTGACCACTAAATGAATCGGCGACAGGGCGAACAAAGTAAAGCCATTTTAACAGGAGTTAAATGTTAGATTTCAACTAAGTACAATAATGTGTTCTAGTACAACTTAATGGATGTAACACGATCAAAGACAAGATCCGACAGAAAACTTGGCCAAGAACACAAACAACTCATTTCCTTGATAGTTTCTTTTTATAAATATTTATTGTCATTGGCAGTCGGATTGGCAAAAGTTTTGTTCTATTTTAATTGACTGTTTACTACATGTATCTATCCAATAAGAGAGGTAGCTGCAAAACGTGTGTAAGAGAGTCTAAAATGTTCTACGCATTATGTTCAAACTTAGAAATACTTTTTAATAACTGAAAGCCAGTCACACTAAAACCGTGGATAATCGCAAATAGCAGATTTCAAAGTTGCATTGTAATAAATACCTGCCTACAAATACATAATCATGAGTCAAACCTGTGGATGTGATGTAGCATTTTGTCACTCGTAATTTTGACACGATCGAGACTCAATCTCTATGAGTAACAACAAGAATTCCCCGAATGAAGGTCCGGGTTGATTGAATCGATTAATTCTTAAAAAACTAACAGAACACTACTTAATTACATTGCAAATAGGAATGCAATACTGCACTGATCTTTGATCGAGCCTAAGAATTTGCGAAGGTTTCGGTTAAATAAAAGTTAAACTGGTTCGGGTCATGAATACGAGGTCATCATTAATGACACATAATATCTCCATAGCTTGTCACTCATAAATAACGATTCGTAAGTCAAACTGACGAGCCCACTTGAGGCAGTTAACATGTTGTATGTTAGGTCACAAAAAATTACCACCGGGGCTTCGTGTCTTACAAAGACTTTGCTAAAGTTTACTTGATTCGACTCGCTAAAGTTATACACGGATTCAGTTGCAGTCTAAGGTCAGCGCCTATTAGTACCTCATTATAATAATGATTTTCAAGTTCCTCGCGACATGAAAATGTTTAAAGTAAACAAAGGAGAACATATGACCTCTTGGCTCTTTTTACGATGATGCAATGAAGTGCTTGCCCGTTACGGCATTGTTGATAGAATCAAGAAGTGTGGCTTTTTGATTGTATATTTCATACAAACTTGTATTTGGTTTTTATCCCTGACCATTAAAACAAGTAATTTAGACAGAAACCAGAAACCATGTGCTTTCTCAAACCGTTATCATTCACCAGATTGCACGTGGGGAGTCAGAACTCGAAAGCTGTAACCCCATGCCGCCAATGAATATTGAATACATTGAATACTGAAACAGATTGGAATTGGACAGGAATGAAATTATTTCTTCAACTGAAAAGGGCCATGCGGTTGTCTAGACTGAATAATATTAAAGTGCAAAGAATGTTTAATCTGTCCTACAAGTACTTATGCGTACATACGCACGGCTTTTCTCAAAACTTCTGATATGATTTTCTAGGTGGAATTCTAGGACTGGAAAAAAATAGCAGAGTCAAATATATAGTCTCAAATTTCATGTACCCTAAAAATTGAAACAAATGTTGTCGAGTCATTGGAAAAACATGTGACATGGTAGAATCGGTGGAAAATTGAGAAAATCTTCTCTTCATTTTCTAAATAGGCAGATGTACCCGAAATTGTGCAGCTACAGGGAAAAATGCAAAATACCTCAGAGATGTGTTCCTACTTAATCTAAAATAATTTATATAATCGATGATTTCGCTAGGCCAAATTCTAGAAAGTGCACATATAAAATTACATTACAGTAAATTATAGAAGTCCCAAGTGACTAAGTTTTATATTACTCGGTTAAGGTTTCCAGAACAAAGCTGGTACAATGAGAAACAAAAAGTATAGAATAAATGCAGACAACCACGAACTTAGGTCCGCAACCACAACGAACCACTGAATCGCAAACCAAGATAAACCGTCAGTATCCCTCTTTCCGCAGAAATATAGTGCTAATAAACCTTGACTAAATCAATCGTTTCATGCATTATACCATAAAGAATTAAGCTGCACCTTGAGTCTTGGTCTTTACTTGATGAACCAAAACCACAACTGCAAGTAGGCTATCAATCAGCACTCTGCACTGTACGTACAAACTCAGGCAAGTTAGTGCTTTTTGTCAAAATAAAAAAATATCAGTCAATCAGTAAGCTGAGCTCCCTTGCTCGACCAAGTGAAATCACGAGGATATGCAATCGTGCTGAGTGATATATTTTTTTGTCAAAATCTAAAAACAATAAAGTATTCAGTGGAAATTGGAAATTCCAATCCCTATCGCGTTACTGATCCTTTTCGACGACGTCATAGTCAACTAAAATGTAAAGCAAAGCAAAGAAGCAAGCAAACGAATTAAAATAAAATTAGTCCGCAAACCTTTTGAATTAGTTTTGGTTTCCTCAAAGAATGAGGTGTCAAGGAAGCCGTCTAGTTCAGCAATAATTTCCCCAAGCAGGTCACCACCAGGACCCTTAAGACGTTCACCACCACCTCCACCATTCCCACTCACCACCACCTTCCCGCTGGCTCTCGAGTATTTTCCATTCATTTCAATTGAATCCTTATTTTCAGTAATTCTCGGCAAAATTTTACTCTCAGACTTTCTATCTAATATGTGCCCTTCCTCGTATTTTCCTTCTTTATGAAGAATACACTCACAGTCCGAACCACCTTTGCAGGAAAAAAATAAAAAAGTAATTCAAATAATTCAATAAATGTTCAGTTCAAACACTTCCTTGAGAACGATTCAAATTATTACCCTTAATCATGAAACTTCCGTTAAGTTGATGTCCATTTCTGGCGCTTTCTAACTTGACGATACTACCGTAACGACACCGATTCTATTTTACCTCACACGATTGTTCTTTAGTGATAGTTTCACTTAATAGTAAGTAAATAAGTAAATCTTCTAATCTACACTCGTCCCCCCAGTCAGAGACTTAGTTTCCATGTTCGAAAGTACGTCCATTTCATACGGATAGAATTAGAAGCATTAGAGTAATCGCCATATTTCTCCATACATTAAAGTTCGAACAATATCTTAGGGCGATTAAAAATTATTCAGAACGATACAATAAATTAAGGAAATATCCACAATGAGGTCCGTTTGTAAAATACAATTATTGACAATTGATTCATTGACAATTTTGTTTTAATATCTGGAAGCTCCAGTTAACTAGGAATGACAAATTTAAACTGACTCACCTTTGTCACCAGAAGTTGGAGTTTCTTTATCCTTCGCTCTATTTTCTTTTTGTTCAGTACTTTCTAGTTTCACTCGGTCAGTTTCTTCAACAACTTTTAGTTCTTTCACTTTAGTGTCCTTTTTTTCCGATGATGTTTTCTTCTTGGATTTCTTTTCTTTGCCACTCTTACTCAACTTCTCAGGACTTGTTTGACCAGTAGTAGTAGAATTTACGACATTTGTCGAATTTGTAGTTGTTATTGTAGGACTTGCAGTTGATGTCACATGAATATCATGTACTGAGGTTGAAGTAGTTATCACTTCTGTACTTTTGGAAGTAACAATTGGGACTGTGGATGTTTCAGTCGGTACTGATGAAGAAGTTTCCCCACTCAAATTTCCAGCACCTAGATAGTCGAAAAGAAGAATTGAACTAAATTTGACTAAGAAGTCATCATCATCGTCACACTCCCCCAAAATTAGTAGTAAAAGTAGGTTGGACCGGTCTGTCCGAATCGATATTAGAGGCAGTCGTAACAAACATAAATTCCCAGGATGATGATGTGACTGATGAAGGTTCCTCACTTGTTAACGATAATTGATACCTGCCTATCCTCAAAGACCTTGCACACAGGCAAACCCTTTTAATGAAAAGTCACTGGAGCGTAGAAAAATAAATCGGATGCTGTAGCGAATCAAATTCTCAATTCACAATGACACTGTCATCCCCTTACATTGAGATGAAAATATAGTAACTGAACAGTCGTAAATATTTATACGATTCCAGCCCATTATACTAGCAAAGCACAGAAACACATATGCAAATAAGAACTCATTTAGGAGTCGATTTCATTTCAGCAATGTAGAGTTTTTGCTAAAACCAACTTCATTCATTTTGATGTGAGACGGAAATACGGGTTATTAAAGGAAATTACTCTTATGTATGTATTTTTACTTTACCGAGTGACTGCAGGAAGGGAGAAAGTCTTTTGTTTTCTTTTGGTACACAAACACATACAGTGATCGTCACAATTGTACTCCTGATCTGATGATTCAGTTTTTTTAACATGTTGATGTCCAATCAAATGGATTAGAATTATGTTTGGTATGGTGTGGATTTGCAATTTCGTTGGAGCGAATCGGTTCACTAAATCACATCATGGAACATAAATCTCTGCATGGAAACTTTAATTTACACCATCAGCAAGAGCATAAAGGGCGGATCACTAATTTCATTCCGAAATTCCAATTATTGCTTTCATGTGACATTTAAATTGTAAATAAACTACGCGTTGAGTGAGGGTTCACAACATGAAAAAGGCGAAGAGATGTTAATTTCCTCCAGTCGGCAGTCAAATTGCTTTGTTTTGTGCTCAGGTTTATTTTTTTAGAGAATACTAGAAACGCCCTGCTGTGGAGAATAGATTGGATAGGTATAATTTTAAAGTTTTATTTCCTTAAAAAACACGCAACCATTAAGAATAAAATTAAGTTATTTTACAAAACCAAATGCTCTTGACATTGACAAATGGGATGATGGATATATTAATTCCAATGGGAATCGTTTTTTGTAACATAATAAATTGTTTCTTGTCGAGACTACGAAATATACGAAAATATAATTAGTATTTTCTCCAGGAGTGCAGCGCCATTCCAGATTCAGCCAAAATTAAGTTTTGCAATTCTGAAATTTAAAGTATGAAGACGCAACTACAGTGTGGTTCCTAACTGTTTATCCCACCACCATTATGTAGGTAACATGAGGATTTTGTATTTGGACTTTAAGATCTCTTCACATACAAAACAATAAAACATCATGTGGGGGGGGGGGCGGTTATGGGTGCTAATAAATGTTGAAGTAAAATGAAATGAACTAAGGAAAGAGACGCGTTCTACACTTTAGGTCAGATCTGAGAGTTTCTTCCATAAAAGAATTTGAAAATTGCATATACCACTTTGTCACACCCTCCAGAATCGGCTGTATAGAGAAAGGGTATGAACCTTCCTGTACACAACCAAGAAATCAGAGAAATTAGTCGTGTACTTTTCGGTGAAGATCCAGGGTTCCCCCTTAGCCTCACAGAAAGTGTTAAATCAAAATAACGTTTTACATAAAGTTAAAATGAATTGCTAAGTTGGTTGTGGTCGTGCATACTAAAATTTCAAAAAAGCAACTTCAGATAGAATAGGTTAGAAACGTGTGATACGGCTCACCTAAAAGGGTGATTGTTGAATCTTGAATGCAGCATGGAAAAGCAATTCCATTTAAAAAAAAATGGGGTTAACATAATAATTACAGAGATAAGTTCCACATTAGTTCGAATTAGGGTAAATCGATTCGTCCTACGGACGGCTTCGTCTTCAAACCTTCAAGGAGCGGATGGTTTTTCTTGCCCTTACGACCTTGCACAAAATTATGAACGCCGGCTATAATTATCATGTGAATTTCATTTTTCTTGGATTAATGACACGACAATAAATACCGTTCCCTGTATATGAGTGTGTTCTTTCGGGCCAATTACAAATGTAGAGCGATTTGTTTGTCTGTTCAACTCCCTACCAGCTAAGCTTAAATAGACGGAGCCGTTGAAGGACGGATTGAGAGTTTGTTTTTGTTTGACCAACAAACGTCTAAATGGTTATGACTTCTTTTAAGATTACAATATTTGTATTAGATGTGAATTATACGACTATTATTACATTTTATGCGATTCTAGTGTAAGAAGTTTATTTTTTATCAAACCGGTACTCTCGTTTACAGCAGTTTATTCTGAAAAGACTGGCCAAATAAAAAAACTTACCTATTTACCTATCTAACCTGGCGCGTCATCGAACTCGGCTGGAAGTATTAGTTCCAATTCTTTAAACTATGTATATTTCATTTTTCCTTATTAAGACATGTCATCACTTTGTAATAGTGATTGCTTTGAATGCCACGTTAATAGAATTAACTAAAAAACCGACAAAGTAGGTGTAAATACATGCAAACCCAAAGCAAACTAAGCAGACTAGACGGTCACCACGATGATACGACCTTTAACAGTTATAGTACAATATAAGAATAAAATTCAAATTCTAGAAGATCCTGAACTACGAATCTGTTGACAGAAGGTGAACTTAGTAACACCAGTTTAAGACGTTCCGTATTCCATATGTTTTGTATTACATTTGTACATAGAGTGCAAATACTTTGCTTTCTGAGCTACGGTAAATCAAAGTTATGCCTTGACTGACCTAGGCCTAGGTCCGAAAAAGAGATTCTAACTTTTCATTAGATAACAGAGTAAAAAATATATCAAATTCAATTGAACGTAAAATCAAACAGAACCAGTATACCAGAATTCATTTTCATTTAAAAATTCTTACTCGGGTTTCAAATACCATTCACAAAGTGAATCACAGGCTGTTCATGAATTGCTCTTCTGCTAGTAGGCCGGCCCGAAAATACAGATCTACAGAACTAAACAGACTGAACGTACATAAAACTGATTAGGAGTTCCAAACTGAAGGTTACCAAAACAAAGCACACACTTTAAACATATTACACGTATTACACCTACTACTTCAGTGTTAAATGATAGAACGAGCAACATTAAATTATACACGTCAACTCCGGAAAATCTAGACAAAAATGAGGAAATACAAATATACTTGCTTCACTATAGTGTTCAGGTAAACGGTTCTTTCGTTAACTCTAGCTCAACTCGCAGAACTATCAGTAAACTGATCTTAATAATTCATATATATACCCACCGTGTATAAAAATTATTTTAATATCCTAATTAAAATTGTCATCTGAGCGAAACGAAAGCTCGGGAGGAATTTCTCATCAAGAATTCTTATTAATGACCTACAATTTAATTCTGAGTATGGTAATAAAGACTTGAAACAATTTTCTCGCGTGGTTGACAGGTAAAATGATACAACACATTAAGAAAAAAAAGTAGAATAAGGAAGAACTTCTGAGCTGCTTCTACCATCTGTTTTATACACGCTTTTATTTTAAAGGTCACACACTAATCCAGTGTCTTCTTCGCTGAAGAGCAAAGTCAAAGTTATGGCCAAGGCCTTTATAGACTACTATGTATTGCCTTGCCCCACGATTTTATCCTATCCATAACAACCTATAAAATATGGGTGAAATAGATAAAGGATTACTGCGCTTCATCGTGCTTTTTTACCATTACATTCATTCATTAATATGCTAATTATAATAATTATTGCTCAATAGTGCAATTTCATAAATACAATTTTATTTAATTCAATCCAATAACCAGGGCCATTTGTTTTGCCGTCCTGGGTAGTAGTCTTGTGGAGATGACGAAGAAACAACAAAAACACACCCCTCTCCAATTTGGATCGGAGAGAAAGTCTGGAAGTCATTTATGAGATTTATGTCACTTTAAAAAATACTGCTGAGAATTGGAAAAATAAATTAACGTGAAATGTTTCTAAAATTAAATCAATTTTAATAGAATACAACCAACAGCGTGGGCAACAATGAGTGCTGAAAACTTGTTTAAAAAAGTGAAATCAGCCTGTAACAACTGATGCTCACAGTCGCGTCGCACTCATACTTCGTGAGTGCATGCAAGCACGTTAAAATGTCATTTCATGTGAGTAGAATAATACATAAAATTTCATTATGTGTTTCGACACTTCCTTCATGTCAGTTCAGTGACAAAATGTATCTATGAAAGCGAATTACATGAATACAATGAAATCTAGATCAAAATATAACGAAATTCATGTCAATGCCTTTGATCTACTTCCACTTGTGTATTTAGCCTTTGAACATTTTAGCAAGCAATTCGTTCAGATTCATTCGCCCACTAATTATTTACATTTCAAATTCTCTTGAGTGGTTTCAACGAAATATTTTACCAGGTAAATAAAATATGAAAACCCCAGAATCACGTAAACCTGTCATTCATAATTGTGGTCAAATTGCAGTAATTGCACTGGATGTCATTCCTACACTTTTCCAAAACTCAAAATATTATTGTATATGGATGGTGCGTGATCCTCTGCTACAATTTTCCTAATTAGCTGAACTCAATGGCGGTACACACACACACGCACAAACACCCATTAAATTAAGTAAAAAAATATTGCAAATTGACATTTACCCAGATTAGGTTCGCTCTGAGATTTCTTCCCTTTCTTTGAGAAACGTCGTTTGAGACGAAGAGAATTGAACACGGATTTGAACATTTTACACAAAGATTTCACAGCCTAAATTATGACAATGACATTTCTTTCAAAAATTAAAACAATAACAACTTTTAAAGATCACAGATCACTGTCAAGTCAGAATTTACATGTCAGACACTTCCTATAAACAAGCTGAGGAGAGACAAGACTTGAGTTTGAGTTTGAGAGTCATGAAATGTTTTACGTCTGACTGTGCTACGTAATACACAATCCACAATACATAATAAAAAGGGGGATACCATTTTTCTGCGTGTGCAAAAAAGAATAGGCTGTACTTTTCACATTGTCCTACCTGTTGTTATTCACCTGCTTCCATAAAAACAATGTGCACTAGAGACTACTACCATGAGTAATAATAATTACACTCGTATTTCCATAAAATAAACACTTGAGCGAGCACATGGATGGATGGATGGAGAAATCGCTATCGTGTCTCGTCTTCCTTATCCGAATGCGAATTTCCTTAAACAGTAATTGACGAGAGTGTCAAGTCTTCAAAATACAAGTTAGGAAATGCAAACAGCCAACCAGCCACGTTTAACGATTTTTCGTCTCACCAAGAAGTGCAAAAACATGAACTAATAGAACTTGTAACATTATGAATCGTAAATCCCGACGTCAAATTCAACTGGCTACCCGTCGTGAGAATTCGAATCTAGGCATTGTAGTAATTGGGGAATGACATTCTATTGAATTGAGCATCAAAATGATTAATACTATTATGGAGCAAATGCGGCATTGTATAACACTGTGTTATACTTCGGGCTGCAGTATTTCGGGTGATGAGATTCGACTCAGGATAGATTCTAAGAGGGGTTCCTCTCCTGATTTTTTAAAAAAATCCAGAAAATGTTTTCTGACATTTTAGGGTTATCCCATTTTTTATCAGAGTTGGGATATGGCGTTTTGAGAAGTTAATTGTTGGCGAGCCAGGAGTACGTCAAGTGACACTTGTAATATAACCACAAATCACCGATAGGGTGTGGTGAGACGTGCATTCACCTACAATTTTGACGACTTACTTTTCTGGTAAAAATCATAAGAGATGCACCACTCTGCGTTTTAAACCAGGCAGTTATTCTTGAGGGTCAATGTTTTTTCCGCGGGGGGTTAAAACACCCTGTACAAGCTTACTTTTCACTGTCAAAGTTTATATACAGAACGGAGACAGATTTCGTGGTACAATACACGGGAGCAATGCGAAGTAAAGCTCCACACTCTTCAGCGTCCATAATTACGCTGGTTCAAATTGCTCAAATAATACTAGAGCTATTGTTCTCGACATATGTTAGAACTTGTTCCGCTTTCATCCCAACCAAAGAGCGGAATTTCACTCGACTGCTTTCCAGCTCAACTAACGCAGTTCAACCTTATAGTAGCTCACTTCCCGGACTTATTTGTGACATTTCTGGAATTTGTAGTTTGTCTACTGAATGGCTCATCTGAAACAGAGCGATCAACTAACTCAAGGAAAATTATTTCCTGTCAAGACGTATCTACATTTTGAATAATATTTCCATCGTTTAGTGAGATTTCCGTTGCAGCTGCAAGTCTGCGGCATCAGATTCTGTTTAAGCAGGTTTTGTTGAGGAATGAAATTTAGTTCTGTTCCAAGGATTTTCAATAACGCGCATCCATTAAAGACTTGTCACTTGTGTCCGTAAATACAAAGCTAATGTTACACTAATTTTGTCGAATGTGGAATTTTGCTCGGCGACACCCATTCAACAGACTAGTGCGTTAATGCTATGCTTTAATTTAAATGGGCTGGACCTAATTGTAATGTCCTTCCGGTTAAAACACATATCGACATTACAAATTATCATGAATGTTTTTGTTTTTACAATGGACATGCACGTGTTACATAATTGAACAATACTATAATCGGGTTTTCCCGTTCCATGTGAGGTTAGTGTTCAAGAGTTAATTACTCGTACACATGAAACCTGAAAAAGTGTGAGGGCTGAACTTTAACACAATGCAAACAAACTGTTCGGTGCGACAAAATTATCAAAAGTTTGCAGAATTTACTTTACTATTTATCTGTTCTAAGTACGTAAACTACCGTTCCGCGACAAGGCACGACCGAGACTGCAAAATTTTTTTAGATTAATTACAACGATTCATTGGAACTTAAGATTTACATGTGTCTTCGTTCAAAATTACATTTTTCTCCTCTCCACACTTTTTATACTTCGTATTGAACAAAGTGCTTATGGTAGTGCACTTCCGCATTGATTTTTATCAGAATCAGACCATATGCGATTGTGATTCATTCGTAATCCAAATATAAAAAGCTAAGGCGAAATATCGACCTTAACCACCGATAAGGACTCAATTACCGAACGGTCAAGTTTACTACTGAAGCCGACAGCGCAATGCAACAGCAGAGAGGAAAATATTTACTCACATGTTAGATTGCCACTTATTCTCAAGGGTTGAATTTTGATTCAGCAGCAGGATATATGTATTTTGTGATCATAAAACTATTCTTAAAACATGAAAACCATTCATTATGTTATTTGCCAAATGCCGATATAGTAAAAGCTGTCTTGCTTCATTTTCTCGTAATAAAACCACTTCGATTCAAATTTCAGACACGATAGTTCCCGAGTAATAAGTAGGCATAAAAATGACACGCAAATATATTTAGGGCGTCTCTTTAAACTCCGGGATCGCTCAAACTAAATCAATAGTGAAAAAATACCTCTTCCAAATCAGATTTTCTATAAAATTCTTGTAGATGCTTTAAATGAATAATGCACGCAAAGAACATACAAGGAACCCAGCTCACATGTAAATCTCAGATTAGTTCCGGGTGTGAGTATTCGTTGGCGGATAACAGTGTATTCTTAATCCGCATTCTAAACAATAAAACACAATGTATTGGATGTGGATGTACATATGAATGTCAATGTCATGAGGTCTCGATACCAATCCCAAAATTCTGCGAGTGTAATGATTGGCAAGATATGACTGTATGTTTAAAAATTTCTAGCAGTGAGTCAAAATGTTACCTGCCTACAAATCGGTCATATTTTATGCTCATGGCATGACATGTGATGCAAACTCCAGGATTTCAATTTTGGTATTACATTAAGAAAAGTTTCCTCGTAAAACATGCACTTTTGCGGATGAAATCCGCAAAAAAAAATCCTGTTTACTTGAGATAGTTTCCTGTATATAAATTAAATAGTAGTGAATTTCAAGGCCACCAATTACCGCTCATTGAACACCATAAATCTACCGTGCGTGACCTTGCGGACGGCTAAATCAGAATTGCAGGTTGTTGTAATGGTAGTCAGTTCATACATTGTTATTATGGTTAAATGAAAGGTATTATTATGAGAAATCTTTGGATTCAAGCCGTACAAAGTAAATTTCTTACTTTCACCAACATTCCCTCTCTTGGCGCTCTTCAGCTCCAGTGAAATGGAACCTCCACTTTTCTTGAGTAATTTTTGAACTTCAGCATTAGTCAAGTGCTCCACATTATCCCCATTAATTCCTGTGACCAAGTCACCTTCACGGATCCCATTCTGAGCAGCTTTACTCTCCGGATTAACCTGCATAATTATTTAACACTTTTAGTCAAAGTATAAATGAAACAAACGAACTAATTGAACTACTGGAATAAATTGAATATTCCAGTTCCAGTTCTTCGCAGCTGGTTGTAGTAGTCATTCCTAGAAACTAAACCGCATAGTATCATTTTATGGCGTATGTAGGTTTGAATGACAGTCAGTCTAGGCCAATGATACAGATAAAATATGATAAAGTCGACCTGTGTAAGCCCCATCCACATCTCATTCACCTTATCGCCCTAAGCCCATGAACCGTGATAGGTAATTGATTTTGCGCTTTGCTGGACTAATTATCTATTAAATTGTGAATCACGTCACAGGGAGAGCTATTTAAATTATATGCACATTACTACGTACTAAGTACGGCGAGCGTCTCCTTAATAAGATAATATAATATTTTATATGCAAGACTAGTAGCATGCTATGATATTTGATGACTTAAATAAAATTACATCCAATCCAAAAAAACCAAAAAAAAAAACCAATGCCACAAACACCGGACTGGAGGTTATAAAATGGGCAGAACTTCTTAAAATCGCCAAGTTTGAGTGTTCCGAAGGTACAAACTCGTACATTACGAAGAAGCAAGATAACAGATAAAGCAAACTACTTACTAGTAGGTCACACAGGAATTTAATAGTCTATATAGATCTTACAAATTTGTGTGATATTATCCGGAAGCCAAAGTAGAACATTTTTAGACTAATGCTACCGATAATAAGAGAGCCCGTAGCCCGAAATAGAAAAATCAGCTTGTAGAATCGAGTCAAAACGCAGTACAGTCGTAGAATTAATGGAGTACGCTCGTAAAAATCGAAGGGTGAAAAAATTCCAGCAGATTTGGACCCAATAATTTCTTGATTAATTATTGTACTAAGCCATGAAATCATAATTTTACAATTTCATATCACGGTTCGCATGTAAACACCAGTTTGTGAAAATAGACATGCAACGAATTTATCAATCATTCGATAATTGCTTTCGGAAATACTAAAATAAAATACGGAAATAAATTATCGTAATCTTAAGTTAAGTGTCTTAGGAACTGCGTAGTTCAATTTTTTGTAGAACTTTTAGTTGAGTCAGTTGACAGTATCATGCTCGCTAAACCTAGTATATTGGGGTATTTTGTATATTTGAAAGAAAGTTTAGTAAACTTTTGAGTGTTACTTAAAATATTATGTAACCCTTATGACAGGTCACTAACAAGATGCTTTTTGTTAGATCAGTTAAGATTTTCTGAGTTTTCAGGATTTAGTCAACTGTCAAACTGATTTACTGATTTCACATTATGAAAATTCAAGTTACAAATAGTGCATACGTTATATTGGCGCTTCCGGTGAAACTTCAGCATTTAACCTCCTCAATGGCTTAATATTCTTTTAAATCTTCACAGCACAGCTCCATTCGATGTAACGCACTTTCACTTCACAATGATTTCAGGATTCTAGAACCAAATCCAACTACACACTAAGGGGTGAGGTAACGTCCAGTTGGGTCTACAAGGAAAACTGGCATGTAAGGAAATGTCTAGACTAGAATAATTTCCAGTTTTTCAAACTTCTCACGCAAACAAAGGAAGTGAAAGGAAAGGAAAGGAAAGAAAAGAACGGAAAGAAAGTCAAGCTTTCACTAGTGTCTACGGAATGATGATGACGTGTTGTCGATTTGGGAAAGGTAAGATAAATCAATGTAATTGGATGGCAATGTTGAGATGAACAAAATTTCTCTGCTGGAAGATGAAAATGATGAGAGAAAACAAGAGCACAGAGTGTTTGTAAGTGGGCGACTAAAATAAATAAAATGAAAAATCAAAGGAAAGAAAAGGTGGAGTAACAACATCCACGACTGGTATATCGTAGAATACTACACTAGTCGAATGATCCAAATATGAAACAGACTATTTTTTTATCCGTGGAAGGGAGTAAACTAAAATAAAAAATCCACTCTTGGGATAAGAAACTGACATGAAATCATTTCGTGCTACACTGGAACCCACATTCCAAACTAATTTTCTACGCCTAATATGTAAGGTTAGGACCCATCGATGGAGTTGGATGGAATGGCACGGGAGGACAAAATGGAATGGGAAAGAAATCGTCATTCCCATATAAAATTTCATCCGGATAGAGTTAAAACATTCGACTTCACTTATTTTTGTAAAATAACGGAGTGTCCCAACGTGTCCTGGAAGTCTGAGATGTTTATTTTGCGATTGCTAATATTCTTTCGAAGCTCTACATTATTTTAATCGGGCCAACCTGGAATTTATTTTTCCCATTACAAAGATGATCAAACCGTAATACAATTTCCGCAGTCGTGAATAAGACAAAATTTTAAAACAAAAGTAGTAAAGAATATATGACATAAAACAGAAATTTAATATTGACACACTCGGTAAAAAAGGCAGAACAAAAATTTGTAGACTAACACTGAGGAGGGCGTACTTCGTAAAAAGTATATGTGTCGTAGGATTAGATTACCAGGCAAAAAGAACAACCATACATCTCGTCATACGTTACAGAAAAAATACTAATTCTACTGCACGCTACGCTAGCATACGTCTCGGTTCAAATGTCTCTCTGGGAGATTTAATCCTTAAAATAACTTTGACTTCACTCACAAATTACATGTCAGCTAGAGACCAAACTGGAGCAAATTGTGCAAGTGCGACATTGTACATGAATTACAAGCAGAATGTGTTAGAAATGATAAACAGTAAAAAAAACTGGATAACTTCACAAGTACAATCTGCATATGGTGGTAGTATAGTGTTATCTTGCGTTCATCACATTTTGGAACTGTTCACTTCATTACATTCCTTCACAGGGTTAACCTATTTATACTAAAGTTTAGGTCAAATTCTTATTTGAAAAAAAATGTTATTAATCAAGACTTAATGGTCAGTCGAGAATAATTGTGTTACCAGATTTCAGGATGTTGATGAGTATGAAACATTCATTTTTGGTTAAAATTAATGTGGGTGTTAATCCTGTGTCACCATTATAGCCCGTAGAAAAAAAATGAGGTATACATTTCCTGGAGAATTGAATGTGAAATCTATTGATCTTACAAACTTTGCACGAGGTGAAATTTTTAAAATCAACAAGGTTGTGCAGAAGATCTTGATTTTTGTTATTATTTTAGCTTCCTACACATCGCTTGGGAAGGTCAAATTGGTCAATAGTTCCTAGTGTGGATTTTCGTCAACTGAAAAACTGCTTCTCGTATATCCTTCTCCTGTTATAAAAAGTAAACAATTTTCGAAAATCTCGAAGGGATTAGGTAAAATTCCTCAACATCAGAAAACCTTCTCGTAACCTCGGTGCCAAGTTATGTCAGATTTTTGTAACCACGGTTCATAGGAATAATTCGCCAGAAAAAGCATACGTGATTTTTCTAGCACTCCATAAGTTCGATTGAAGTGGAGAACTAATGATTTACTCCCCTTTACTAAATATAAAACAACGATGGCTCATTTTCTTACATACACATACTGAATCGCCAATCGGTACTTCTCCTTATCAGTTAATTCTCAAAAATGGGCGTGCAATAATTTACGAAACATTCTTAATCATTATGCTCCCGATTTCGGCGTTACGAGTTCAGAGTATATTGATAATGAGATGCGACATTATTTATAAAATTACGAGAATTTTCGTTTCGATTTTATGTCCCTACAGAAGTTTGTATACTTCTATCCGCATATGACCAAATTAGGTGAGGCAATCTTCTGAAGCAAGTTATCAGAATCTCAAATTCGAGTTAATTGCTTAGCTGAATGTTACAAACAATTAGCAAATTCAACACCACACTTGCATTGGAAATATTTAACCACGGATCAATTAAAAATAAAGGAGTGAGTACGTTAATGTCAATGTCACGCTTCGTAAGCACAATCGTACTACTTGGTGTTGTGGTGAATAAATAAATGTGACTGATTGATTGATTCATTTAACGATTCAAGCTCTGCAATTTAGCAGAACATGTAACAGAATGCTGGTCCTAGTCGCCCTGTCCAGATATAACCCGCACTGCGCTTTCTAAATATTATTATTTTAATTGAGTTTAACTAATAAGCGTCTCATTGTGAATGATTTGTTCGTCGATTTACAAGCAATTAATTTCACCCTTCGAGTATGGTGCAACGCTAATAAATCAACTTAAGTATAATTCTTGACTCACCCGAGCAATCTTCAAAGCGAACGTAGTGTCTTTTCCTCCACACATTCGAAACCCCCATGGTGGTCCTCCAGTTAGCTCAATTAACTTCTTTGACATTACAATTTCCAAACTGATTTCAAAAGTCGGTCTTTTTAAACCGATTCCTCTAAAATCTTATTCCAAGCATCTTCTCAAAGTGCGTTTACTTTTTATCACTCCAATAATTGCACTAATGTCAGCCATTGGAGTCTTATTTCTCGTATTTTATTAAGTGATGCGAATCGTATCCATTAATTATATCTTCGCAATGAAGCCTAGATACCAATCGAGTTCTCATAAAAATGGCCACAAATATTAATATTATCAGGAGGTAATGAAGAACAAATTGAAAAGTGAATTACTTTAGTAGCACAAGATATATTATCCGTATCGGTTGACCTGAATTAAAATGCCAGCATTTTCATGTTCGGATCCCGATTCTCAATGTGTATACTTCACGGCCACTAGCCACTAACTTTCTCAACAACAATATTAAGTACTGACAATGTTTATGCAATATATCATTTGTGTTGAATAGGAAGTCTCGAACACACACATTAAGTGTTTTAATATATCAATATCACAGTCGGATAGATCAGTTCTTAAGCAAGTGAGCACATCAGACGATCACTCATTTATTCCCAATTACTTCGACTTTAATCATCTTCGATTTACAATTAAGTCGACAATTTAGGTCAAAGTACGAGTCCGTATTCCTGAAAGATAAAAACAAACGGTAATAATTAATATGATAATATGAATGAAGGTTTGAAAACCAAAATGAAGAATACGTATCATGCTGTATCTTAAACTGTACATAATATGGGTGATGTCAACGCTAGACGTATCACGCAAGTTATGGGCTCAATCCCTCTGGTAGACAATGTGAGTATGGTCGTGGCTGCAGAGGTTTTTCGACAAACTAAACGATGGGTACCTACAATTCAATAGCTAATGGAAAGCAACCCAATCCGTGCGAAAAAATCGGGCGATGATGCCTGACCTGACACCTGACCTGAGCGAATATTAATAGGAAATATTTTTTTATAACTTTATTGGTAATTGGATTTAATTAACAAGGACAAGCTGATCATGCGGACAATATATGATAAAATATTCATATTCGACTCCTTTTGCCTTTCCTTGAAGTAACCTCATGAAAAATAGAAACAATTTTTACTTACGGCTCTCCAAAAATCACATAATCGGCAATCGGAGGAACTCTGTTGCAAATCTCATTTCTTACGGACAAGTGTTGTCAATAATTGGCAGTTAATGCTCAAATATGTAATACGTCAAAATTTAATAGGATCCGGTTAGTTTGGAAGGTTAAAATCACTACACACACAACAATTCTGAGATCAAGTTTTATTAATTCTAGAAAAAAAAATTTTTTTTGAGACAGAGTAAAGAAGAAGTTTGAGAAATTGAAATGTTCCTTTTCTCATGTCATGTTACAATTTTGTTTTCAAAATCCGTGTCCGTGTTCTGAATTCAGGAACTAGAATTTATTCTCTCAAATTAAATCTGTACTTCCAACTTCTATTATTTTTGTTATTGTTGTTCTGATTTCTCAGACTTTGGTGGAGGGATTTAAAAATGAGTGTTGTAGGTTGGCGCTTAAAATTGTACAGAGTGTCCTGAAAATATGAGCATAGATCAGCTTTTGGGTACCATTCATTTCCGTACCATTTCGCTTCTATTTTGCATTTCTGCGGAAGTAGATAGATGAGGTGAAGTTTATGTAAGTATGGTTGGTGATTGTCTTACAATCCAGAAAGGCTTCTTTCGAAATATTTACATCAAATTACCTAGTTTTAGTTCTGTTACACCCTGTATTATCGAGTCAACGCAACTGAACGAAATTATAGACTCCGACTTTTTCTTTCTGCGCAACTCAGCACACGTGACTGGCACGGGTTCGAATCCTTCTGGCCGCACACTTTTTGCTCCAATGTTTTTGGTAATAACACAGCTCGTGAAAAACCTGGATTTATGTTATATCTTTATTTCGCCAAAATATATTTTTTAAAGAAATTCTAATGTAAAAATAAAGTTTGCTTCATTTAAGCGTGACTCAGCGTGGCAAATCCATTCAAAAGTGGCGCCCAGAATTTATTGTTTTCAAGGATAAAAAGTCGGAAACATCTGCATTGATTTAGAATTTTTGTATTCATGGAAGTGCATGGTTATGGTTGTTCTCGGTCTCGAATCTCGAATCTGGAATGCCTATGCATTGAATAGATTACATTCCCGGCACATTTTTTATATAAGCTGAAATCAATTGCTGAAGTACTGGTTTTTTGTTGCATTTATGCAACTATTAAAAAATAAACATCTTCACTGGATTTCGAAGGCTATGCCGAAGTTCACACCGAATATCTGAGATATACGCACTAGATACGGGATACGGGACACTTACAAAAATTGGGCCTTAAATTTCACTGTTCTGCTTACACCCTATAGTTTTCAAGATCCACTACACAACTGCATTAAATTTCGTAGTTAGTTAAGGACATTTCCTTAATTTGAATTAATTCAGTGACGAACGTCCTGTTACAAGTCTTTTGGTTGTATGGTTTTATACAGTTTGATTAAAGTGAATTCACGAAGCTTACTTACTACGAAATTATAAATATCAATAATCAATCAATGGCTAATACGTAAGAATTCTCATTGAATGTCTTACATTTCCGCTCACAAAAAAGCTGTCTTGATAATAATGATAACGTTGCGTTGGATCCGGATCATTATTCTTTTGTACCCTTTTGCATTAAGTCACCTTATGTGTGGATTTTTGAACTTATTTATCGATATATACTGGGACATTCTCAATGAATGTCTAACATTCCAGCCACAGCATATACAAGGTGTCCGGAGTCCGAACAGGATAGGAACGGCTCCGGAAAATGTTAAAGAAAGGATAATAATTATCCTTTTCATGCGTAATTATTACGCATGTGTATTACGCCAAGAACATTCCGATTGAAGTTTTCTGTAGGAATTTAAAATTTTGGAATTTTGTGTACGGATTTTGTTAGTAGAATTTTATGAGGATTCCGAATATTATGCAAGATTTAGATCGGTCAGTCCCCCTGCCTGATAGAACTTGTAAAAGTTCCGAGACGTTCATGCGATGAAAGTCTCTTTCGTTCACTTTTTTCGACACGTCCTCCGATTCTGGCCCGGCACTTTAATACATTAGACTAATTTAGCTCAATTTTTTGGTTTGGGTCACTCATTCTGCTACACCCTGCATTTTTGAGAAAAGAAACATTAATCCTGAATTGATTAAATTAATGTCGAGCGAATTCATGTTTGAGTTGAGAGCTCCATCTCTCGGGAAAATCAGTCGAGACGCTATATACGTAAACGAAATTCGAATTTCTGAAGGAGTGAGCCGGAGTTTTACGCTTTCATATAATTTGAGGTAAGTTATAAATTTTCTTGTAAAATTAAAAGCACTGTTTGTAGAAAATTAATTGAACTTTTCAGTGACGAATAGAAGAGATGGCCACGGAAGTACCTCGGAATTTTTATCTGCGCTACTACGTGGGACATAAGGGGAAGTTTGGTCATGAGTTCCTTGAGTTTGAGTTCCGACCGGACGGTAAACTTCGATACGCTAACAATTCCAACTACAAGAATGACACGATGATTCGGAAGGAAGCGTACGTGTCCAAGGCAGTCATTGGAGAATTGAGACGAATTGTAGAGGACTCAGAAATCATGAAGGTCAGTCATCAGTGGAGTACTGTCATTATTAATTAACATTACCGTAAAAAAAACTCGCAGTAAAACTCAAGATTCGTCGCAAAGAAATTACTACTTTTTTGGAAAAACCGTTATAACTCCCCAAAAAACAACCCTAGTCTCTAACACTGTCAAGGCACTTTCCCTATTTTCTCAATAAATTAAGCGAATTTCCAATCATTCACAAGTGAGTTAAAAACTTGATCACTGATTTGTAAAGTAATATGTCTTTCAGTTGTCAGTTTACCTGCGTTCAATCGTTTACTAACTGAACGAAAGCGAACGACAAACTGACAAAAAGGCGGTGGGCATGAAAATCGATTCCCGGATTTCCTGTCTAAATTATTCTTGTCGACATTGACATTACCATTCAAAGAAACGACAATCGGAACCGTATCCTTTATAGTAATTTGCAACCCAGTTGTCCAGTTCTATAGATGGGAACCGGACGGACGGAATTAATGGTTGGCGTTATTAATCGTCATTTTCCGCTGTATAATTGCGACTAAGCAAGATCGCGATTATTGGGGCCAATAGTTATTAGGTTTGATAGGTGCAAGTCAAGAAAACAGCGTAGTATTCACTGTTTTCTGAACGTAAATCTAAATTTTACCAATTTTTCATTGGTTAACCTAACCCGTCATGTGAGCAGTTCCTCAGAAAAGGAGTTGATTCCGAAAGATCGGTGCTTTGGATACAAGTTTATTCTTTGTGCCTTCTATTGAAACGGTCTCATCCCCAGCTTTTCATACGCATCGACTTGCACGGTGCAACTAATTGTGTCACTAGTCGCCAATTGGCAGACAATAACAAAACACACCATTAAAATTAATCGCGGCTACACTAGTAAGGACATGGCAATATTTCCATTCTCTAATTTTTTATTGCGTTTGAGTTAGGGATGGACCGAATAGTGGTATTCGGCAAAAACCGAATACCGAATATTCGTATTCGGTTTCGAACCGAATACCGAATATTCGGCCGAATAGTAAAAACTGTGTCGAGTGGGGTGTCTACGGAACGGCACTGATGAGT
>JAQFYE010001048.1:0-26242 GCA_034694305.1 Protaphorura glebata | reverse complement strand
GAATTTGCAACCCAATTGGAAGCGTAACTAGGGACTACGAAATGACCTCTCTATGATATTCGATACTCTTAGGTTCTACCTGATCAAAGGTATGATGTTGTCAGGACATAAAAATTGAAACTTTCCAAAGCAAGCAGCACAAGAAACATATTGAAAAAGTAAATGAATGTGCAAATCGAAGAGAATATAGCAAATTTAAAAAACTCCCAACTCCACTGTTTTTTTTACATTCGAACAATTCTGCTTGAAATATTTCACTGAATATAACGTAAATCTTAATGAAACATGAATAAACTTGGTGGGTGTAATAGCAAAACGTCGACCTTAGCCTTATGCGCAGGGAATTTGGCCAACCCTTGCGGTTATGACACGGAGGATGAAGAATTGGAAACATTTCCAACCAAGAAATGTTCGTCCAAACAAATTCAACCCAAAATCCAAAGAATAAGCCAAATCCAGAAACCAGCGTCACGAAATCCAATTGTTTACAGTCATATGGGCAAATTTAACAAAGACGTAATTGAGAAGACACAGAGTGCCAATCAAAATGTAAATTCATAAAATCTAACCATTTTTTCTTTTGAATTGTTAAACATTTTTACCACAAATTCTTCCAGCGAGAACACTCATTCAAAACTCTGTGGGACAGGAACAATTTTATGCCGATTGGTAATACAAAATTAGTTGTTTGATAATTTTAGGGCTAGATGATATTTTTTTTTAAATATTCGAAATTTTTAGATCTCAAGTCACAATTCGAACCGACGGTTCCATACTCAACAAGTCAGAATTGGAAACAATGGCCTCCACCAATTCCTCAAATGCCACACGGTCTTAAAATTCCAATCCAGTTTTCCCCTCACATCGAGTATGACTTACCAGTCTGCGGGTAACATTTTGATTTAATTTATTTCTAAAAACTCATTTTTAAGTTTGAATTTATCGGGTTTATCGGAATTTATCGGGAATTTGTCGGGTTTTTATTTTATTAATAATAATTATTTCTAGAATTCCATCGCAAGTGGAGTTTGGAATCGATGCTCATCCAATTCCTCAGGCGCCCTTGGATTTTTATTCCAACTTGAACGGATTATTGAACAGTCCAAAAGCAAATTCCTTCAGTGTTTTTCCACCTTCCTTGCTCTTTGTCAAGGCCCAAGTTGGACAAAGACATAGCGTAAGTTCAGAGAAATCCAATAATTTCCACTAAAAGGGCCAAGTAACTAAGTTTCGATTTTTGACTTACACCAGGCCTTACTCAAAATAAGGAATGACGGAGATCTACCCAGACGAGTTTGTGTACTTCGACCTTTCAATAAAGCCTTTGATGTGATTTGGGGTGCGGAATTGAATGAAGAAGTCATGATTCCACCTGGCTTGACGGCCAGAGTTTGGATTCTGTTCAAACCAACCAGTACTGAGCCAATCAATGACATTTTGACCATCATTGTGCATGGGGATGGGGCACTCGTGGTTCCAATGATGGTTGCCAGTGCGGATCCACCAATTCTAGAAAGTATAGTCAAATCTTTCAAAATAAATTCAAGAATTCCAAACATGATTAACATTTATAGTAATAATTAATTAATTCGAACCTGTCCCTGCGACTACCTACTAACACAACCAGGTTTATTAAATTGCACCGCTTTATGAAATTCTCTCGGCAACACTCGACCATCTGTAACACAGGGTCGAAATGTTGGAACCTGGTCGTCTAGAACAGATTAGACTGCATCCCCGAAGCAATGACTTTTATTTCTATTTTCAGTGGACGAATGGGACTGTGGGTGCAGTACGTTAGGGAAATCCAGAGTTTCTCATTTTGAAATTAATAATTTGGGTGGAACTGGGCGATTTTGGATTCTGACGGAACTGGACTACGAACGGGAGGTAGGGCAGACTGAAGGCCATGTAACTGCATAAGTTAAAACTATATTTCGAAACACTTTAAATACTAGAATCGACTGCAAGGAGTTCGATTATTTCGCGGTTTGGAAAAAATGCACCCCGGATTAGCACTTGAATATGTTTGAGCAGAACCAGAAAAGAGATGAGATATCGGATTTCAGATATAAACGATGAATAAAATCAGAATTTTTTTATGAAACTGTTCAATAGCTTTAGTCAACACAATTTGAGATAGTCCATCGCTGAAATCTATTCCAGAACACATGATTCTGGCGAAAATGTGGCTGTCGCCAGGTTCGGGTGTTCTGGGACAGATTTCACTGGTATAGACTTCCTTGTCACTTTTACTTTTATATTATGTAGTACATCGTTCTTCACAAAGAGAAAGAAACGGCAAATCAGGATGACACCGCCGATACCGCAACTGACCAAGAAATACGTGGTCCATCCCCTGACGGCGCAAAGAAAGAACACGTCAAAATGGATCATTTGTTTGTCAAACCGTTCAAAGTCTACCCCGCATGTTTCCGTCTCCAGAAGAATCAGCAAATCTCAATCAAGGCTCGCTATCGTCCAACTGATGCTAATTTTCATTACAGAAAACTTGCGCTTCTCTGTGACAATGGCCAAGTCCGGTGGATTGCTATTCGAGGGATTGGGATTGATCCAAAGAAGCACAAATTAGTTCAAGTCACCGTAAGAGCACAATTTATGTCATGCTTCAAATGTGTGTGTGACGAAACCTGCGTTAAGGGACCACCTTTCTAGGTGGCACGTCTCGCACCAGTATAACTTTAAAATGTTACCACATTTACAAGCGGTGAACCGACACAGAATCTGAATTTGTAAGGGTATTAGTGGGGTTTGGACTTATCAGGCAGGTGGTCACTGGCAGGTTACAAACTGATTTTGTAGTCAGTTCAGTACTCGCCAATTATTCAAATAATAATTATCCCATAAACAGGGAGACTGGGCCGGACCACCGTGTGACCTCCCGACTGACCTCAGCACGAAGTTAATCATGGACTGCGGCAATCTCCTGGCTGGAGAATTTGCCAGACCTCGCTACAAAATAATTAATAACAGGTTAATCAGAAAGTAGTACCACCAAGTTCTCACCCCAAATCCAATCAGTAAAAATATCAACATCAATTCTCTTCAAATAAAAGTTTAAAATTCTCTGCAATCCAAATTCAATTCTAATTCTCCTGATTGATATTTTCATAAAACATTTGATGAAAGATGTGCTTTTTGTAATTCATTTTTGTAACCTGGTTGACCACATTGTATTCTAGTTGTATTCCGGTGTACTTCTTTTGGTCAGTTCGCCCGATATTATCTGCAGAAGGGTCATCGGTTGTTCCACTTGAAAGAAATTTTATGCAACACTTCCTCGAGGGCTCAATGCCCACATCTACTGAATGGAGAGATTATTACGATGAATTATCTCAAACGAAAGCTACCACGCCTGTCGTGCCATTAAAGGTCATTCCAGCCCAGGGAATTCTGGATTCAAATGAAGCGATTGAGTGTGAGGTTCAGGCTGAGTGTCCAAATATACGAGGGTATCACGCCTGCATTATTAGGTAAAACTATTAACTTCTCTGTAAATCCGGTTCAAATATTGACATTTGAAGAGATATCTGTTTAATCTCGAATTTCTAGAAAGAAAATGCACCGGGGGTAGTCTGGAGTTATTATAGCTTGAGTTCTGCGATTACAGAATTTAGTTATCACACATTATTTGTCAAATGACGGTTTATCGCCTACTTTAATGAGGGAGAAAGGCTCTGATCCTGCTATAATATATATTGCGCATATTCGTAATATTTTTTCAGTTTATTTGCCCAGCAAGTTGAAGAAAATGCAAGGCCAGTCCTGTCAGCTATGATACATGACTTGACGAGTCAGAATTTAAATTCTATCCCAATTTACTATGAGGAATTAGTGGAAAGTATGAGGAGAGAGTTCGAGATCGAAACCCCACCGCCAGATCTCGGCACAGGGAGTATCGAGAGTACAACGAAAAAGCATCGAAACCGACACAAGCACAAAAAGCACTTGAAAGCACCCACTAAATTATTTCTTCCGATATCGATGTTTCACACACATATGACTGGGATGACAGGTTTGGATTTTCATGAGGCCGCAGGAACGAGTACACGTGAAACAAGAGAGCATTCTTGGCCAAGCAGCACAGGGTCTGGTGATCATCGCAGGAAGACGTTGTTGACGGGTGATGAGATCATTTTTGACCATAAACATTCGGCACTCGGTGAGTACTTCAAGAATCGGGAGCATCTTTAGAGTCCAAAGTTCAACTGTTAGTAACAAACGTTTTTTTAATATTATTACAGAATCGACGTGGAAAATCCGAGGAAGCGAAATGCCTCATCAAATTTGCACTTGCGACCCTTGTGAATGTGATGTACCACCTCCGGCAAAAGAATGGCTGACGGCGGAATCGGCACTCCTGCCGGATTCTGAAATTGAACTCTGGTTCAGAAATGTTTCTCTAAAGTGTTGCATTAATCCTCCATTTTTTGTTGGCTCTGGCTATGCAGCTAGCACTATGCAAAGGTTCATTCAGAAACGTTACACAACCTTTTCATTGAATCTTTTTTGGAATATCGTTCTATCTTTTTTTTTAGAAAATTTTCATTTCATAACCAAAGCGAACACTCAATCACAGTAGAATGGGATCCGGTCGTGCAGGAGATTTATAGTGTTTTAATTACACCGAAAAAATTCCGTGTTGCTCCTAACCACATCTTTGTATTCTCCATGACTGTCCATTTGCAGAAATGTGGAAAGGTCAATTATAATGTAATGGCCCACCTTTGTCGAGATTTTTATTTATTTCAAATGAAATTTTAGGTATCAGAAAACATTCCTGGCATTCTCACACTTCCTTTCCAATCTGTTTCATGTGCACTCCCAATCCATCTTGAAGTTTTTGGGCCATCCATTGAACTCCTGACTCCTATAATTGACTTTGGGATTGTTGCAATTGGGGCAGAGAAAACCATGACATTCGGACTAAAGAATACAGGGTTATTCTCCCAATACTCTTTATTTAACACTGTACACCTGAACGACACCTTTTAGGTCATACTAAAATTATACGTATATTAATTTATTTTATGAAGGAATCAAAGGGTTACATGGCGAGCTAAAATCTCTCCTGAGGTTATGCGAAAGGGTAAAGAATGCCCAGACCCAAACCTAGACGAAAATGAAGAGGATTTGATAGCTCATCAGTTCAAAATGAATAGTATGGTGAGAGTATGGCCAGAATGGGGTGTATTAGAACATGACGAAACTGCTGGTGGACAAATATTCTTTACAGCTGAGGTAATCGCGCATATGGGTCAAAGGTCATGCGTCTTGATTTATTGATATTCAGGACTCGGACGGATTTTACGGATATTTTTCACAAGCACAGTCCATGAAGGCTTTAACCCGACAATTCATATCGCCTTGTGCAAATTCAGTACAAAATATCGGCGTAATCCCAAAGAAAATTCATTCTTTTAAAATAAGAACTTGCAACAATTTTTGTATCTTCTAATCTAATCAGCACCACGGGAAATTGACAATGACGGTCGAGGTATGGACGAATGAAAATCCGAACATCAGTCTCTTCATTCCAATCTTCGGAGAAGTTCAGTCCCAATCTTTAGTACTCCAGCAAGGAAGAATCATAGTCCGAGACATTTTCCCGTACATTCCTTGCAACGAATGTTACACTGTGACCTTGATTAACCCTACAGCTTTTCTGGTCCCATTTTCATGGCAAGATCCCGTTGGTCCTCAACGCGATATTTGCACCATCGAATTTGAGCCAAAATTCGGAGTTGTAAAGCCGAAACGATGTATAACATGTAAAATCATGATTTTGGCAGAAAAACAGGCCATCCTTAACAATTTGTTCATTCCATGCTGCGTGGAAGGAATGAAGGAACCTTTATTATTACAAATTGAGGGTCAAATCTCTGGACTTCTTGTCGCGTTCATAATGCCAGATACTCCGAAAAATGAGTTGGACCAAGATGACACTTACGATGCCATGTTCAATGAAAGATGGTCACTCATTTTTAAGGGAAATCAGCAGGGTGTGAAATTCTCATCGGGCATGCATAATGTTAATTCAGGGGAAGGTGATGTCCATTTGGATGAACTGGGTGAAGATGGTGGAATGGATTGGTACAGAGCAATACAGGGTGGGGATTTGCCGACAGAACGTTATGGCGAAAGTGGGGGGTTCGTTGTGACCGGAGCCGGTTCTGATATAAACGTAACATCAACCGGAAGTTCAACGGAGGTCGGTGCTAAAAAGGGAAAAAAGAAGTCAAAGCGGAAGGCCACGATTACTATAGCCGATGACAATGACAATGACTTGAAAGGAAAAAAGTAATTTAGTGATGATTGTAACTTTTTACGCAGAATTTTACAGATTATTTATGACGAGCTCGTTTAGGATCATATTTAAAGAAATTATACTTAAAATTACCAGGAAAGGAAAGAAGAAAGGAAAAGGAGGCAAAGGGAGGCGCCCTAGTTCAGCTCAAAATCTGGACAACGAAATTCCACAATTTGATGATGCAGACCACGACAGTCCTGAACTGGTGATAAGTGCTGACAAAGATGTTCGGCTATCGATAACGTCCAAAGAGAAAAGTGCTGACAAAGATGTTCGACTATCGATAACGTCCAAAGAGAAAAGTGTCGAAACGGAGAATAGTGTCGAGTTGAAGGACAAAAGTCTTGAGCTAGGGAATAAAAGTGTTGAGCTAAAAGAAAACAGTATTGAGTTAAGGGACAAAAGCATTGACATGAGTACGTTGGAAAACAGAAATTCAAGTAAGGGAAAAATCAAAAAGAAGAAAAAGTCAATTGTTGGCCAAACACCGTCGGCTAGAATTGGAAGTACGGATATTCACGAACACCTTCGGGCATTCGGTGGAAGTTGGGAAGAAACTGGAGAATTAGAATTTCCTGGAGAAGGTTTTGACCGGTTCGCTGTCAGGAGAAGCCTTTCGTCGCCATTAATGGCTGGCAAAGAAGGAAGTTTCTTGGATGACATTGACATCCAACCTACAAGTCCACTTGGGGACGAAAAGAAATTACTCAGATTCCCTGTGACTCGAATTGGCTTGAAAAAAGTTGAAGAAGGTTTTCTAATTCAAAATCATTCACCGGTACGGGCTGCGTTCACACTCACGGCAGCCAAGTATGATGTAGAGTCTTTTACGGAGAAACGGATGAGTACGATTGACAATTTAATTGCAAAGAGGATGAAGAGTCATTCACCATCGGGTACGCAAATTTTTTGATCCGTTAGATTTTATAATAATGTAACTTTTTAGGAATACGATGAAGACATCGGTTAAAACTGAAAGGTTAATTTTATATTGCCGCGGATCTTAGAACATTCTGAAGGAGTTTTACGCATTCAAACAAATAAGTTTTGAAAACAAAATACTGTTCGAATCACTGCTATCGAAAATTATTTGCCTCCGGTGGAGAGAATGATCTAAAATTTAATTTTTTTCTTTAGTACTTATACTCTTATATTTGACGTGGCATTGAATGTCAATTAATCATACACTTTATGAAATGTTGCCTTTTAACTTAAGTGTTTAAAGTTCCAAGAATTTGTGTAGATTGCAATAACATGACAGAGTTGTTCAATATGGCACACAAAATATTTACATTGCCAATTTGTCAGCGCTCTACTCAAAAAGAGTACCTCTCGGGTGTAAGTCTTAAGGGCAGGAGAACCTTGACGATTGTTGGCTTTATGCATCATTTGTGATAACCAATCCTTAAAAGTTTATGCCGTTTAAGATTTGTATGTTGAAAGTATACTGTGATCTTACGTTTAGAATCAGGATCAATCCATGAAATTATCCAAAAATAAAATTATGTTTTTTCTTTGCAGATTTTGAAGTTCAGATGACTGCGGCAAAACTTGGTATTGCTTTCGAAGTTATTCCGAAAGATGGTACTTTGGAACCGTACTCTGTTCTCAGGGTCAAAATTCGAGTACATGCGAACCTATGGGGGATTTATGAAGATGAACTTTTGTGCAAGGTATTATCAGATCTTGCAACGTTTAAAGTCTTGTTTTTTAAGCCTCAATCCATTGGCCAATGTTCTAGACTTCTTTAACGCAGGGCAGCAAGCATCGACTTAGGACCTCTATGCTGAATTCAATATTATTTCAGAGTGGTGCAAAAGGTGTTCCTATACGTTCTCTTCGTTTCTGGAGTGAGATAATGTTCGCTAGGAACTCCATTGGTACCACCCTGAGCGAAATCATGCACAAAGTGTGCGATTAATTTGGAATCTGACCTCTTTACAGTTTGACGGGATTGCTGAACCCTACATCGTTTATCTGGAGGCTTTGGTAACAGGGTGCCCTATATCTTTTCGACTCGCTCCATCACCACCAGTTGTCATAAGGTATAACATCGGTTTCTTCACTTATGTATATCACAACTTTCTTCTAATTACTTTGAAGGTTTGGGAATGGCGGAGCAATCGAGAGCCCAGACATCATTCGCGAAGTCTTGATGAAGAATAATGCAAGTTGTCCTATTGGAATAGGCTGGCACACGCTGGAATTTAGCCCGTGTCGTAAGAAGGCGATAGACTCTACTTTCTTAAGAGAATTGAGCTCTAAAACCCCAGCCCCTTATGTCCCACCAAATAGCCCAAATTGTCGCTACCGCAATGAAGAATTTGGCGAAGAATTTAGCGGAGAATTTTGTGAGGAATTTCGCGGCGAGGAAGAGATTCAACAGCACATACAGTCTCACAGTAATTATGAGTTGTATTTGGATGCTGAAAAGTTTAAAGTGAATCCACGTAAAATCACCATCCCAGCTAAGGCTCGAATGGAGGTACCCTTTGTGTTTTTCCCGGAGAAAGCATTACAACATAGTGACCTTTTATTCGGGGATGAACCTCCTCGTGCATCTTTCAAAGGTCTCGCGTTGGCCAGACTTCATCTTGATAAGGATTTAAGGTATACTGATTTAAAAATTTAAGATATCATTTAGAATTTGAAAAAAAATGCATAAAGATGTAGCAACTGCCGATTTTTAATTAATAAATAAATTAATTAAATATATTTTATATTTGTGGTATTTCTATTTGTTCATTTAGACAAGATTACGGGCCTGAAGCACCGTTTCCACCGGGCTCAGGTCTCCATCCTGGAATTGGAGCCACATGGGTGGATGTGAATAAAATGGACGTCCAGGACAACAATGGAGTCTTATTGTTCGCATCCCCTGCCACAATCACACTCCCTACTTGTCCAAGAAATAAGATTAATCTGGATGATCACCGTCTTAATCGATCATACTTTGAGAAACAATGTCAGAAAAAAATGATTTTGATGAGTCGATATTTAAGTTTGGAGAATGTGAGTCAATGTGATGTCTCAGTCGAACTGACCGTGGACACTCCATTCTCAATGACGACCGAGAGACGTCAAGTGTCTCAACAAAAAATTGATTCTTTGATTATCTTCAGAGAAAGTTTTGTCCGAGTCATCATTGACTTGAAATTGACTAGAGCTGAAGTGGATGAAGCTATTGAGCAAGTTCTTGGCCACCAACATGGGATGCCTGTGGAGTATAAACAATTTTTTTCTACGACAGAAATTAGTTTCCAAAGAATTATGTGGCCAGGTGATGACGGATATTATTTCCCTTCTATGGATAATTCCGTTGCAAAAAATACGACGTGTATCTCCGTGGAATCTCTACTTCAAATTATTCATCCTTCTGGAACAATGCAAATGGTTATTATGGAAGGATGGCTACATTTACCCCAAGTCGTCTCTCTCCCAAGAGTCATCAATTTCAAATCAAAATTTATCAAGCAAATCAAATCTGCAATCATCAAACTCTACAATATGACAGGTACTAGAAGAGTACATTTTCGGTATATTTTGACTTGATTTGGTTTTTACATGGAAAATGGTTTCCTTGTCGATCGCAATAAGAATTCTATACAATAAATTAAACTTGAATTTTTCCTGTGAAACAGAGGGACCCCTCCCGATAAAAATTAAGCAGTTTTATACGACGCTGTCAGGACATGTGAAACTGGTCAACGAATCAAATAAGCACAACTGTGGATTTGAAATGAATTCACTACCAGAAATAATATTACCCACTTCCAGAGACATGGTTGACAATGATCATCGCCACACCGCGATCACGATTAATTTTTGTCCAAAGTAAGTTCTTGAGATCTATGACTTTCAATAGATATTTAGAGGTGGTGTCTTGTCATAGTCATAATCTTGCTAAATGAAAGTGTTCTAATTATTGCATAAAATTTATGCAATAAATAGTGAACGCATATTTAATATGCGTTCACTATTGTTGGAAATAGAAAATGACAATTTCTTCTTCGAATTTTCAGGGAATTTGGACAGTATCGTTCCTTCTGGCTCATTCAGAACTCAAAGGATGAAGAACTTTGCGTGCTTGAGACTTATGGAATCGGCCACTAAAAATAGATAATAAAGCCTCGGCAATATTTTGAAACCAAGTTTATGAAATGTCCAATCGTTCCCCTTTTTATTGAAACTGAGGCTAGTTCTAATTTAGTATGTGCAGGTTACGTATAGATAACTCTCCAAACTTGTTCTCCTTGGTCTCTTCACGGAAAAATTTCAAAAATATAATACGAATTCAGTCGAGAACTTCACAGAATCCTAACAATAAGAAAATGTAGTTTGAAAGGTATTTTACTTCTCAATTTCCAAAGTTGTACGGCTGGCAATTTGGAACTAAATAGCTGTGCAAAGTAACATTTCCTATATTAGCATAAAATTTAAGAAAAATTCCACCTATAAAGTCTGTTCCAGAAACAGTAAACATTTTTACAACTTCTTCACATGGCAAATAGTATGCATAATCGCCCATACCAGATAGATCACTGGGAAGACGTAAACCATATTTTATTAGTTTGGATGCGTGCCACGATGAGATTTCATCCTAAATACTTTTCACACCACATAACAGTATACATTGAGCGAAGACTTTCATTTGCATTTGAAAATGCAGATTTGTGGCTCACGTCATGTCAGTATACATTACGTACGTACAATCATATCCGAGTTGAGCATATTAAAATAATATCCTTAAACCAGGTAGACTTGCTTTTTTATTGAAGAGAAGAAGCATCTCAAGAAATTGTTTGGGAGTGTTGAGAAGATACCTTGAAAACGACAACAATTGTCGCATTGTACTCGGAGAGTGTAGAACCAATACCACCTTGGACGTTTGTAAAAAAATACAACACGTTTCTAAATTATAAAAAAAATAAAAATCATGAATTCCACAACACATCCGACGGAAGTTTTTACAGAACTCACCACTGAAGTGGATTTTACGACTCTTGAACCCAATCGGTTCACAAATATTTCCAAAAATAATTCAGATCCAACTTGTAATCCTTACGGAGAACCTTTGACCATGTTCCTTATGGGAGGTGTCGGGGTCACCATCTCCAGTTTAATCGGAGTAATTGGAAACATTCTATGTATTATAGTTTTAACACGTCCAGTAATGAGATCTTCGACAAACGTTATCTTGTTCGGTTTAAGTGTTGCTGATTTGTTATTTGTGATCATCGCATTTCTATTTTATGGACTGCCTGGAGTGAGACAGTACTTTTGTTTCTGGCCGGAATACGAAAATATTATTTTCCCTGCGATTCTCCCACCTTTGTATCCAATTATTTCAGCCGGTAAGAAAATTAATTAAGTTACAGTATTTTCAAGGTACTCTTACAGAGTACTCATTTATTAAGCGAGTGGAGCATAGGGAAGCTTTTCTATTTCACTCAGGTGTTCGAAAATCCGTTTGTATCTTTCCTATAGCGGTCCACATATTTTTGTCCAGAGCTTTTCTCCGGAACTATTGGGCCAATCGGGCTGAAATTTTCAGGGAAGGTACCTCTGTGGGTGTGGTTGTGCATTGATTGTATTTTTGTACCTCTATTATTAAGGGGTACCCCCTTAAGCGAAAGTTTTGGGGTGTGGGTACTTGACACGGCAAAATTTTCTATAGCAACGGCGGAGTTTGTTCATGTCAATAAAACTGGCACAAACAAACGCCGCCGTTGCTATGGCGGCGGATTCCCATAGAAGGACGATTGCAAATCTGGAATATGGAGAATCTGGATGGTACAGCTTCGCTTCGCTCGTTTTTCTGTGGCACAACCCGACACGGGATGACAGATTTTCTAGTAATGCTATATTTAAAAATCAAACTTTTGGGCAATAGGCATGTCAAGAAAAGTAAGTAGAAATCGGCATGAAGAAATGGATTTCTGAACGGTTATTTGCCGAAAACGCGTCCAGAATATTATTTTTTCGAAAACTGTCAGTGAAGCGACTTATTAATGGACCTTCTAATACATTTTAACGAGATGTATTAACATTTTCCTAATTTGTGCAGCTCAAGTAGCATCCGCCTACTTCACTGTACTAGTGACTGTGGAACGATTCATCGTTGTTTATCGACCACTTCGAGCCCGTTCCATCTGCACGGTGAAGTTTGCCGTCCGGACTTCACTGATAATTGCTATTTTCGCAATTTTATTCACACTTCCAACTTGGTTTGAATTTTCCTATACAAACAAATACGGTGCAGATGGGGAATGGACCGGATACGATTTTGCGGTGACAACGTTAAGAAAAAATAAGGATTACGTTCTTTACTACATAAACTGGAGTTGGCTATTCATCGTCCGCATCATTCCTTTCAGCTTCTTAATAATTTTAAACTTAGTGATTTACAAAAAGGTAAAAAAAAACAATACACTTCTAAAAAACAATCGTGATGTGATTTATGACAGGATTAATTTTATTTTCCCAGGTGAGAGAAGCATACAAAGTAAGGAAAACCATGACGCAGTCTGAGTCTAGTGAAATCTCCATTACAAAAATGCTCATTTGCATCGTGACAATTTTTTTAGTTTGTAATGTTCTCAAAGTTTATTTGAGTATGCGAGAAGCGTTCACACATAAGAGGAATATGGCAGAGTTAATCACGCTGTCCGGATTATTCTTGAACTTGAATTCTGCAGTCAATTTCATCATCTATTGTCTTATGGGGAAAAAATTCAGAGACACGTGTGCTCAATTATTTTGTGGACGACTCGTCAAGTTGAAACGAAATTTGGGTAGCACTTTAACCAGCCTAACAAAAATTAGTAGTAATAGCCAAGACTTGCATGCACTAGGAAATTTAAATAAGCGATAAATAGCACTGACGAAAACTGTCACTCCAAAATTGGCAAGTGTATTGTATTTTACTCACACTTCCCTATTGAGACCACCATTAAAAGTACAAATGTCTTAATAAACGGGTGGTCTTTATATCCACGACCTTTTCGGGGTCACAGCGAGAAATTGAATATCTGATACAAATGACCTGATTGTATACAAAATAATGTACCGTACAAACCAACTAATTGAGTGATAATGAATGATGTAATTCTTAGTCTGTTTTTCTTACTAATGTGAATTGCACTCCACTTGTAGTTGTAGTAAAAGTTAATGACCAGAATTAGTTTTCATTGGTAGTCGCTGGACCACCACGGCCCACTTGACCTTGTATGTAATTTTTCCTTCTAATCTATTTGGGTCTGAACCGAAGTGTACAGTAAATATTAGGGAAGTTTTTGCTTCTAATAGTCTCAGTTTTTGTTAGTTGTTACTCCACACTACGCACGACTTTGTGTAATATGTAACTTGATAAACCCCAAAAAACGAAGAATGAGTTTCTAGAATTATTTCGTTACTCGTGTGCAACATTAACTCGAATAATTTCTCTTATCATTGTAGTACATGTTTAACTATTGTACATTATTATAAAAAATTAAAACACTAGAAATACTTTTCTTGTAGTTGTAAATAACATGTGTTTAGAATTCTGGACAAAGCAATCGATTCTGGCATTTGGAAAATACAAAGTGAATTCGGGTAAAACCAAACACGTGTAATGTCAATATTGAGCTTCAAAATGAAGTCTGGTTAAAATAAATGTGATTCAATTTACAAATTTTACTATTACAGAAGCTCCGGGCGAACTTATCTTGTGAACGTTTTTTAAAAACTGAATATTCTACATAATATTCTATCCAAGAATGACAATCGCAACACTATTGTAAGTCCAGTACAAGAATTATCAATAATTTTTGAGGTTTTGGTCTTCTTTCTGATGTAAAATTCACATCCACCCTTTGAAGTATTTTTACGGTAAATAAACAAATTAATACCAAAATATTATATGTATTGATAGGCTGTGTTTCAAAATCTCCAGAGAAAATCCATCAGACCTAGTCAATTGGTCTGTTTTCATTAATGGACTTCAGACCGACCAAAGAAATGATTTTCGGTCATGTTTCCCTAACTTTGAGAATGAAGGACAAGTATTGCATAAGACTGAAACACAACGGAGGAATTTTGATGAAGGACCAGGAATTGGAGAACCCGTACAATTTTCATTCAGTTCTTATCACGTAGAACCATTATTGTTGGCTTCGGTGACAAATTATTTAAACTGCTTGGATAGAATGGGGTTCAAAGTCGTCGCCTCAAGCATTGACAATTCAGTTGATAATAATTGTCGGAAAAAGTGCTACATTTGGACTTTGCAGAATTCTGAATCTGGTTGAAGTATGAATATTATTTTCTCGGGAGTGTAAGAAATTAATTGAACTCAATTAAAATAAATATTATCCGTCCATTAACTGTACACTTGTTTCAAGTATATTGCTTCGATGTGTAAATTATAATAATGGTGTCGTGGCTTCGAATTAAGATATGACAGATTCTTGTGTTCATAACTAAATTGAATAATTATTCTTAAAATTGTGTTGGTTTCATGGATTTTTTATTTTTTAATGAGACAAAATATCATTGTCATCATTAGTGATTACAAAGCTTAAGTGTTGTTGTTATTGTATTGCTATTTCTGACCTGTGAACTAGAACTAGAACTCTAAACATGTCACTCGTCACAAGACGTAATCAGGATATTCAATACATCAGCTAAACATTCTGACAAAATTATCTGATATCAATTCACTTAGTGAAAACTGAACCCTTACGATGAACGAGAAATAATAAAATTTGTGTGAGTCCAGCTCTGAAAGTAAAAATGATAGTTGTAAACCGTGGCAAGTCTTAACATCTGATTCAAGAACCATTCAAATTGACAATTGACAAAATTGAATTTGGCACTTAAGAAGTGACAGATAAATTCTCATATATTTTCACATCTAAACTATACACTTTCATTGTAGCATTTCAATTTGTCTGACATTCTTGTGAATATTTATGGCAGTAAATATCTTCACAAAACATTCAAACATCTAATAATTTTACCATGCAAAATTTGAAAAAACCTAAGCTTTTCCAAAATGGAAAGATTTACATGTTTCTTGGTTGGATTTTTGGCTTACTTCCATTTACAAATGCCATGAGGGCAAAATCCTTGACAAATTTAAAATTCAGAAAACTCTCAGTGGCTTATCTCCTCAGGTAAAGTTTAGCATTTAATAAGTTTTTCAACGGAATCATTCGGAGGGTATTTTATGTATTTTCATTTTTTGAATATTCTTAGCTGGACCATACTTGGAGTAAAATATTATCACACTAATATCGCCTCAAAAATCCTGGAGCAAGGGTGTACTTCTCAACTTAATAAATACATCGGAACTGTCCATAAGACAGATTCACTTGCAAGGCTAATTGCATTTTCGCTAGTTTTAAACTTTGGAATTCTTGCCCATCTTATTTGCGCCTCACAGTCCTCACGTCTACTGCACATTTTGATTGACGTCGAAGATTACGATAAGAAACACGGATATCGTAAATTCGGAACAAAAGAATCGTTGTTTTCAAAAACAGGTGTCAGTGCTGTCTTCAGCATTTTGATTTGTCTACTGGCAGGATTTGGACATGTCAGAAATTATTTGTCCGGAGAAAATGAAGTACACGTAACCACGAAATTGTATGGTGTCATGAACATGTCGAATCCCATTCTTGCTACAGCTTTTATTGTCATTGTCACTTTCGCAATGGAATTCGGAGTCATTTTTCTGTTCGGACAAATATTTTACTTGTCCGAAGTAATGGCAGATAGGTTGACAGATCTAACCTTTGCTGTCCAACACAAATCTCGCGTTAAACTCTGGACGGCAGAGTTGAATGAAAAGTCATGGTTGGAGCTGTCCAAACAATATCTAAATTTTCACACAGTTTTTGAAACTTGTCAAGAACTTTATTCCATATATTTTGTCATATTAATTCCATCATCGATCATCGTCTGCATTTGTGCTGTGTATTACCAAATGAGAGTAATTGCCAGCGGGGGTACGGGTCTCCTTCTTTATGTCGGGATCGTTGGTTACTCTTATCGGATTTATTCAATTGCTGACTGTGGGGAAAAGTTGAAGAGAAAATATCGAGAACTCATTGGAACGCTCTTGGGAGTCAATCAAAACTATCGGTTCTTAGGTGAAGAAAGAATACAGGTAAGGTTTGGAGACATAATATATTTTAATTTGTTCTCGTGATATTATAAATATTCAGTATTAGTTATTATTGAAACACTTAATAAAATAATATGGCTTTAATGTAATGTATGTGTGTAATTTATTATGCCCTAGTTTAAGCGGCTGCTACAGTTGGTGACATTTCTTCACATCAGCATGAACGCTGGTGGGTTCTTCCGCGTTAACAGAACAAGCATCACAGCGGTGAGTTTTTCTGACGACTACACATTCTAAAGAATTGAAAAAGAACAGGAATTTTAATTACAATTTCTTTGTTTTTGCAGCTAAGTGGAGTCATCTTAACCTATATATTAGTATTACTACAGTTTAACATGGCCGATGACAATTCCGTATTAGGTGCGCCAGCTAATTAATACACGAGTTTCCAGGAAATACTTTGCAATTTATGTCGACCTATTGAGTTGTTGTTTCAGTCTGAACATATTAATTGTAAGCGTAAATGTGTGAGTAGAAATATAAATATTATTAGCCTTATTTTAAAAGTAGCTGAGAATAAAAGTCCACATTTTGCGTTTGCCTCAATGATTTTATATTCAATTATAATCGACTCATCCACCAAAACTCCAATAATTCCAAGGACTTTCCAATAAACTAAAAAATCAACGCGTCAATAATTTGGTAAAAAATATTAAAACGGTCAGTACAGGCCAGGGTAAAAATGTTATCCGTAGCAGAGTACGGTCTTCATTTCCAATAACGCAGATGGAAATCCGTAATATAATTATCCAGAAGTTAATCCGGGTTTTCCCAGAGAATTAAAATTATTTGTTGCGTCAAATGCGAGCTATGTAAGATAAAAGGAGGACTCTAGGACAGTAATCTAACAACTTTGTTAAAATCAGGTACATGTGTGTGAGTCGATCATCTGGTTTCCCAATAAAAGGTAGCAATAAGTTATTGACAATGTTGTGCATGATCAGGATGAAAGAATATCGTATCCTGGACCGACCGGTTTTTAGAAGTAAAATATCAGTTTCTCATGTCGTGAAGCATATTTTAAACTTGAAAAGTATTAGTAATAACATTTCGCAAATAGAAAACTATGGACGGTATCTTAAGACGGGGTAAAATATTGTAATTAAATATGATTTTATAGCCGACAGGAATTGCATTGTAGGTCTCGCAGTGTTACGTTTAATTCCAATTCCACTGTATGAAGAAATGTTTTGCTAAGGTTATGAAATCAAAGAAGTCGGGATTATTCGCATAGCGTTAAATTAAAATTGAATTTTACCAAGTTTCACGGATACATATCAAGGTTGTTTCTGAATTATTAATAGCACTGGAGAGATTGGAGACCTTGGATCGTGCCACTTCACACGATTCGAAAAACCAACAATAATGGAGACTAAAATTGAGACCTGTGCAAGCAATTAGGGTTTATAATTCAAGTCAATATATGTATCTGTCAAAACTCCTTGGTATCAATTCACTTATCCCGGCACGTCTTGAGAAACGAATGCAAAGAATGAATGAGCAAACAAACGTTATTAAAGTACTATATTTTGGGTCCAAAATTTGAGTCCACAAAGTGCTGCAATATAATATACTCTTACGGAGCATAGTCCGATTCAGAAAAGATACTGCCACGAGTAGGCCAGAGGAAACTACGATGACACAAACTTCGAACGAGAGTAAATATTGTGGAGAAAGTCCTAAGTGGGGATTCCACATGGCAGAAGTGAGCTACAACTATTCAGCAATAAGTACTATGCACACATAAGAAGACTTTTTACAAAGATTTGGTCGGATTGTTGTTTGTTTATGCCCGAAGGACGCACGCAAGTGAGCATTTCATAACTCAATTCTGTTCTAGTCTTCTCCAATATTCTGACAATCAGACGATGACACACGAAGATTATATCAACGAGATGACACTCGGCTACTTCAGGTCGATTTGACAAATTAAATTGGATGTCACAGGCTTACCTGTCAATGTGAGAGAAGTCAACAAGTTGAAAAATATCTCACACATATTTTAATTTCTAAATCGTGCACTTTCGTTATTCATTGCTCTTCGGGAGTTTCTTGTGAATATCGTGAATATTGTACGACACAATTTCTGAATGTTATGTATCTGGAGTCTTTGATCCATTAAAGTAAAAATTCAATTAATTACAATTCTATCACAGCCCACGAACAACTAAATATGTGGAACGGGACATGGATATTCTTAGTCAGGTTCTATAGTTTTGTATTCCGTAAAAACGATCCGAGAAAACCTGAAGAAAACTTTTTCAAAGAAGCAAAGATGTGGATGTTATTTGGATGGCTTGATGGTTTATTTCCAATCTCAAATGCGTTCAATGCAAAATCGGCTGCAGATTTACGTTTCAGAAAAATTTCATTGGCTTACAACTACAGGTACTTACAACTTACACCATGTCACAAGATAATTTGTCTCAGACGCATTTCGTCAATTTTGGAAATTCTTTTCCAAAATAATAATTTTCAAAAATTATTATTTGCGAATATTGTCCACTGTCTGTGTTAGGATTCATGAGTTAATTCGAACTGTACAAATAAACCGTTTTAGTACGCAAGTAGCCCCTCTTATATAAAATACCCTCGCTATAACGAACAAACTCTTAGGAAACTATTTGAGATTATTACTCAATACTTTGTGTTCTAATATTTAATTGAAATTAATTCCTGTGGGCCAAAATGCATTCTTCAAAGTTGTGAAGGTTTTTTTTAAACATTTCAATAGTTTTTTCATAAATAAGTCTTTTTCGATTTTCGAAAGAGTTGTGGGTCTTGAGATCAGTTTTGCGAAAAGTTCCATGGGATATCCCATCTTTCAAAGTCTTGACTTTAAAAAGAAATCAAAAATTTCAACATTTTTTTAAAATTCGAGTTTTGAGTGTTGCGTGAGCTGATGACATTTTTGAGGGTTTGGGGCAAAGGTCTTTCAGAAAGAAAAGTTTGGACAAAATCGGAGAGAACCATTTGTGGGTGGCACATTATCTCATGGTAAACGGTGTGTACGGATTCTAAATTGATCTAACGAAACATTAATGATTATCTGTAATCATTAATATTAATCTGTAATGTTTAATTTATTTTAGCTCTTAAGAATTTTCCTGTTATATTATTATATACTCAGTGCTTGCTTGAAAACTAGTATAAATATTATAAACCATACACATATTACACATAAATAAACCGGAATCGAATCAAATTAAAATCATACCCTAACCCCTGCTATTTTTCTTTAGCTGGATCGTACTCCTGGTCAAAATTTATCACATGAGCTTGGTCGCCAAATTATTGGTCCCAGGGTGCACTCTTGTCAGAAATCGGAACGAATATCTCCGCCAAGCAAAGAAAACGGACTCCCTTGCGAGGGAAATTGCTTACAGTCTAATAATATGTTATGGAATTCTTGCCCATCTTCTCTGCACTTGCCAGTCCCGACGCTTCTTACATGCATTAATTAGCATCGACAAATATGACCAGAAGTATGGCGTCCGTAATTATAAAACTAAAAATGGAATTTGTTCAAAAACAGGTGTAAATGCCTTATTCAGCCTTTTGATTTGCGCACTTGTTGTATCTGGGAATGTTCGAAATTATTTGTCCGAGAAAACAGAGATAACTGTTAAGATGTATGGAGTTTCTATGTTCATGTCAAATCAAATTCTTGTTTCTACTTTCCTTGTCCTTGTGATTCTCTCCGTAGAATTCGGAGTAATATTTATTTTTGGACAAATATTTGGCTTTTCCTTCCTATTAACTGAAAAGTTAGACGATTTGACCCAAACTATAGCAGACAAAAGTAACGTGACAATTTGGACTGCAGAATTAAAAGAAAAGTCTTGGTTAGAGTTATCCAAACAGTATTTAAATTTCCACACTGTTTTTGAAACATGTCAGTCACTGCTTTCTATTTATTTTGTAATATTAATCCCGTCCTCGATAATTGTCTGCATATGTGCTATCTATTACCAAATGAGGGTGATTGCCACTGGTGGGACGGGAATTCTCCTTAACGTTGGGATCATTGCGTACTTTTTTCGGATTTATTCGATTACTGACTGCGGAGAAAAGTTGAAGAGAAAATATCGACAACTTATCGGAACCCTTTTGGCAACGAATCAAAACTCCCAATTCGTGATAGAAGAAAGGATTCAGGTAAACTTAATCCTCTTATAAGATTGAGGATATCCATTGACGGTATCTCCTAATCAAACAATTGCTAATTTAAAGAGACCCGAATTGAAGTAAATTAAATCGACTTAATTTCATGTCGACTTGAGATTTTGTTCTGCATATTCCAGTTCAAACAACTACTGAACTTAATGAACTCTCTACCCATCAGTATGACCGCTGGTGGATTTTTCCGTGTCAATAGAGCCAGTACTACTGTGGTAAACTCTAATAAAGATTATCGCTAACAATTTCAACAAATATTTAACAACGGTGAAAAATATTATTTTAATTTGTATTTTCTATTCTATTTACAGCTTTGTGGAGTCGTTTTAACGTATATTTTAGTTTTACTTCAGTTTAATTTGGCGGATAACAATTCTTTAAGCGAGTCACCCAAATGAACAGCTATTACTCTTGCTGCAAGTAACAGGTATCTAGTCTTGTCGACTTCATATGTAATTGTTTAGTCACAAATAAAAAGAATGTGTCGTAATAAAAAAAATTGCTTAACCCATTTTCAATATTCGCAATAGATTCCTTTTCATTACATTTTATCTGAGCGCATTTACAAGGCCACATTGTGCGCCGAGGTGATTCGGTCCCGTACAATCGTCATAATTAGTTCTTAATATCGAACTGCAGAAACAAAAAATGACAAATGAGATAAGTCAGTGATTACCTTTCCATTGAATGAATTCAAGAAGATTCACAATGCGGTAGCTGCCATACTTTACAGAAATCAAAATAAGGATGCAAATGTTGTAAATATTATAGTAGTAGTAGTAGTAGTAGTAGTAGTAGTAGTAGTATATTAGTATAATATTATAGTAGTAGTAGTATTATAGTGTTCAACTAAGAAATATTCACATAGAGAATGAAGTGACTTAGATAGCCAAAATTAAAAAAAAAACATGAATGAAGAACAATTTGGAATTTGAGTTGTGTCTCTAAAATCGTAATGGATGAATAAACTTATCTCTTACTCGGTGTGTGAGGCTCAATAATAATGAATTGCAAACACTATATTAGACTTCCCGAATTGAAACCTACTATTATAAAACCTAAGATGACGATTTTATAAATCATTTAAGAGGCAGTGGGGATAATATTGTTTGACAAAAATTTGAAGTCCAAAACGACGGCCGATATCCGGATTAAACGAGGGCTAGGCTAGAGTGTTTATCAATATAATCTTGTGCCTGAAAACGAGACACAATGAAGGAAAATGAAAATTCAAGTCATAAGCCATCATAACCTTTATATTGTTCAAATACAGCCGTACTCATTTACATGCTAGAAAGGAGTTGGCCAACTTCGATGAATATTATCGGACTTAGCATATCTGATACATTTTGGCAGTACCTTATTGATCCTCTAGACCTCCTCCTTAATATATGTACATACACACATATCTGACAGACCCTGTCTCCACCCGTTAAGTTTGCAATACCTACATTACTTATCATGTGAAAACCAAAATTTTTGTTTTGCTACAGAGGAATGAAAGGGTCGGCTGGAGATAATTTCTGGAGAAATAAGTCTTCCTCTAATCTGGGTCAGAAATACTTTTAGTCTACAAGAAGCGTTTACACTTTTGGCAAAGTTCATCTGCCAACCCCGCTAAAACAATATTAGTTCACTGCCCTTCCCGTATCTCTCCCGTGTTAGTCATTAAAAAAAATTAAAATTATCCCTTAAAAAACTATCTTTCTAGTCCTTTCGATACACGTTGCCTTCGAAGTCGCATTTTTCTGCTCCCTAAGTGTATCTGACTCACCAGTTGTTCCTAGTTTTCTTCATTCCGCTGATAATACGTAACACTGCGACTAAGTGTAATTCGTATCACCAAAATATTGAAACGGTTCTGTGTTCCGAAGTTTCTGCTCCCTCAATTTTGAGGTGGTGTGATTTGTTTTCATGTATTCAGTGAATCAAATGAAGAGAGCGTGATGCGTGACTGACTGATATTTTGCAGTAATGCAATTTTCAACCGAATAAAATAAATTCTCTTCCTTACTCAAAAATTGTTAGCACATTAAACTAGATATAAATATTGTTCACTCAATTATGAACTGTTAGCGTTCGCCATTTCAGAAAAATCTGACATTTATTCTGGGTTTTCCATGCTTCCTGCAGCCTGTCACACTACCACATTTTGCGTCACAATGATGTCACAATAGAATTCATTAAGCTACACATTATTCCAACTTTAAACACTTGATGTGGATGGTGTTCCATAACATTTCCATTTTCAACTAACACTGCATATTCTGTAGTTCGAAAGTGATCTGAATCACACCTAGGTGATACATGATTATCGTCAATACTTGTCATACTTGAATGGTTCTGGGTTACTTCCGGTTTATGTCCATGCATTTGCGTTATTGTTACGAGTTGAGATTCTCTATAATACGAAATGTATATCTCACTTTCTACTGACAACTTCCAGATTCCAGATTCCATGCAAGCAGATAGGTAGATTATTATAAACCACCCTGTGTAATGATATACCGAGACAAAACCTTGATCTGCCAATCTTGAGTAATAAAATAATGGCAGAGATGTGCGTGACCCAGGTGCAAGAGCATCCAGAACTTGATCGACTGGTTTTCAACGGAAAAAACTACCAAACAAATTATGTTTTGTGGCAGATAGATAACAGGAACTTACCTTGAAAATAAAATTCACTTAAAATTTGACATTAGCAAAGTTAAGATCGGGGTGAGCAGTGGGTCTGTGTTTTTGTGTGAAGAACTTTAATTAACCATAGAATCATGGATTCCATAACGGATTTTCCGGAGTTCTATGAAGAAAACGCTACTGAATCTGAATTTACAACTACGGACGGAAATTATTTCGGGAATTTGTCTGTAGTGCACAACGATTCGCAATGCAGTCTCTACGGGGAACCCTTTCCGATGTTTCTGATTGGCGGACTTGGAGTCAGTCTGACGAGTTTGTTAGGAATGGTCGGAAATATTTTGTGTATGATAATTTTGACTCGTCGACGGATGAGGACATCCACGAGTGTCATCCTATTGGGATTAAGTGTTTCTGACTTCTGTTTTGTGACAGTTTCATTTCTTTTCTATGGAATGATGGGAATTGCCCAATACTTCTGTGTATGGTCACAATATAAATATATAATTTTTCCGGTCATGTTCCCGATATTGCTACCACTGTTGTCAGCTTGTAAGTTTTCATATGTATAATCATGCAATTAAAATGTTAATATAGTTCTTTGTAAACCCACCCTTGCATAAGCTTATCACATAATGCTCGTACTCTTACTGTTATCAGTTGTCTGAATAATCACATTATATTTTCCCCAATTTGTGTAGCTCAAATCGCCTCCACTTATTTCACCGTCTCCGTCACTGTAGAGCGATTCATTGTCGTTTATCGGCCACTACAGGCTCGATCAATCTGCACCGTGAAAAATGCAATTCAGGTGTCGATACTTATTGCCTCGTTTGCAATTTTGTTTACACTTCCATCATGGTGGGGCTACACTTACATTGACAGATATCATTCGGACGGGACATTTGCCGGCTTCATGGCGGTACCGACCGCTTTAGGACTAAATTGGAACTACAAAATATACTACGGAGTTTGGTTCTGGTTAATAGTGGGTCGAGTCATACCATTCACCGTACTGGCAGTGCTAAACATCGCCATTTACAAAAAGGTAAAAAGATCCGTAAAAATACCGTCTGTCGCAAAAATACCCACTTGTTTATAATTTTCTGCAAACAAGTTATGTTAAGGTCAAGCCTCAAATCTTACTAAATGTTGTCGCTTTTCATTGGTGTGGAGACTATGGTCTTTCCTAATTGGAAAAGTGTCAAATTCTATTGGGAGTGGGAGTGATCCATCTCCAGCTCTGATAATAAAATGTTATCATTGTTATGTATTTCACAGGTGAGACAGGCAAACACAGCAAGGAAAGGCTTGACGCAGTCCGACTCAAATGAAATCTCTCTAGCGAAAATGCTAATTTGGATTGTGACAATATTTTTAGTTTGTAATCTGCTAATAGTTTATTTATGTGTTCGAGGGGCATTAACGCATGAAGAGGGTTCTATAGAAATATTCACATTGTCTGGATTATTTCTCAATTTTAATTCTGCAGTCAATTTTATTATTTATTGTCTCGTCGGAGGAAGATTCAGAGAAACTTGTACTCAATTATTCTATGGACGACTCAAAAACTCACAAAAGAGAAATTCCGGTGGCACTATCATCAGCTACATAAACTCCTACAGTGTGAAGCTTGGTTCTGAAGCTGATGAATTTCTCGGCAGCCGAAAAGCAACTATGAAAGCCACCAGTCCAACAAAACCAAATTTTCCATATAAGCATGACAGTCGATTTCAGTTGCCGGTATGAATACATGAGGAAAATTCGGCCGAATTATGGCAGGCGTTTTCCTATTTTCCTTAGTAAAGTGACCTAATGAGAAAGGAAAGTCAAAGTCGGGTACCCCGAGGATGACCAATGATGGTTTAAACGGCATTGGGTTTAGTGTTGTGATAAGTGCGGTAATGCACTCGACAAAATTAGGTTAATTCTGAACCTGTGTAGCAGGGTTGGGGGCTTCCTCCCTAGTATGAATAGACGATAAGCCATCATTTGACAACGAATTTGTGATACCTGAATTCTGTTATCCCTCAACTCAAGATAGATAAATCTAAAGTAAAACCCACAATGCTCACTTAGGTCGAGCCAGTCAAAGACATCAATTTATTATCTGCAGTTCTTATTGTGCCATATAATTTTGTATTGTTCCTAACTTAAGATACCGAAGCAGTGGCATGATTCAATTCATTCAATTTGATCTCTGCCTCCCGAAAGAGGTTGTATTTAGAAGAAAAGTATCACATAATCAAACTATTTATAATTCAAATCATTTTTATATTTTTTTAATGTTACAATATCGGATAATAAATATGATTGTCAAAACTAATATAAATTAAAATGCAGTTCCTTAGTCTTCTTGCCAATCCTGCCAGAGAATTGTGCATTTTTTCCTCAATTTTCAAAAATAGTTAAGACTGCCAGTTTGAATTTCAATTTCACACAAGGCATGACAAAATCAAATGGAATTTTAATATCTGACAAAATTGCCAAATCATATGAGATTTTGTAGCTGAGGGGGTACAGATTAAGAGGCACCCAGATGCTTCTATTCTCTTATAATCTACTTATTTCCTTTAATGAAGTGTTTCTCCGCTGGATATTCTCACTGTTGTATTTCTTCACTAGAGGAAATAAGACTCGACATGCATATCTAATACTTCATAATGACTAAAGTGAATTAAAGATATTATTTGGAGGTTTTTTGATCGAAACTGTTATAAAATTCTGGTTAATGAGTTGTTTGGATCATCCCAAATAATGAACGAAGAGCAAACATCTATTTATGCTTTTCTGTGGAAATGTTAGAGCTCGTAAACCGAACCGCGGTTCGGTTTGAGGATTAAACCGAACCGAACCGAAAAACCCGGTTCGGTTTAATAGACAAACCGAACCGAGCCCAAACCGAACCGAAATTTCGGTTCGGT
>JAQFYE010001047.1:0-26249 GCA_034694305.1 Protaphorura glebata | reverse complement strand
CGTAAAATACAGTGAAAGTTAAAATGAGCTAAACCAACTCGGTTAGCCATGCCTTATGAATAAACAAGAAAAGTGGATAGATACATATGAAAAATAATCATTCTGACCAGTGCAAAATTGAAAATTCCACCGCGTACCTACTATCTCTTTCACGGAATAAGATGTATCGAAAATGAAAATAAATCTCAATTGTAAGACGAGTCTTTAATTCGAAGAATTCAAAAAAACGGTGATCATTACCAAAAGATCCGTTGACAAACAAATTAAAGGCAACAATCACCCAACCAAAGCAAATTTGGTAAAAAGAACTTTTGAACTTCGGGATTGAATTTCTAAATTAAAATTAAGACTATTTCCTACAAGACTAAACACCATCCGAACTTATAATAATAATAACACTAACCTTTTCAGGGTAAACATAACAAGAAAACGAACAGACATGCAATTTAATAACTATTATTCTAATAAATGCTAGAAAAATTAACTAATTAATACATACAAGATACAATTCAATAACCAAGAACCACAGGGTACGCGCCAGGCATGAATAAATACTCCAACAAAAAACATGTCGTTCAGTTTATGAAAACTGAAACGCAGTGTTTCATTTCAGGTCATTAAAGGCAACTAATATTCCCAAAAAAGTACTTGTACCTTTCCAAACTCTTACAAAAATTTAACATTACCCTTCAAACTCATAATTCAAATGTTCCAAACTATACAAAAATATGGCTGGTTCACCAAACGTACGCAAACTAATTAACTATGCCGTGCAAATAATAATTAAAACGTTCCTTTCATTCCTTCCTAAATAAATTACATAATTAATTTACAACATCGAATACATAGCACAATAGAATCTGGCCATTTCTTTGTGCTTGTTTTCGCTTGTTTTAGTTACATGAATATGTATTCTTGCGATTTTTTTTGTGCCATATGTTAGTGTTTTTAATGAACGTTTCTAATGGCCGTCTGTCGTGTTTGTCTCTCACCTTAAATATAAATGCCTCACTTGCTTTTAAAAAATCACCTGTACCTGTACCTTAATTTAAAATTGAAATACAGTGACTAAATATGTAATTTTTATTATTGGAAGGCGAAACGTTCACGGAGACGAAATGCAGCACTTTAAAAATGATTTTCATAAAATATATCAACTAATCCACGCGTTCGTTTCATATGTAGTACATTTTGACGGTAACGATTAATCAGACACGAAACGGCATCATGAAACCAATTTAAGAATTGACTAACAGTATTTCATGCAATGGTATTGATCAAAATTACACGAAACAAACTCGACTGAATTTATCCAGTTATGAATTTGGATTTAAAATTTGACAAAAAACAATTGAAAGTTTTCATAGTAATCCGTACTACTGTTCATTCCAAAATAATAGGCGGTTCGCTGATACACTAAAATTGCCCATACTACACCAACAAAAGAAAATATCTTCCTGCTTAAATTGTGAGTTCGACCTACGACCTATCCAGAAACAACAATAATTTAAAATACAAAACCTAAAGATATAGAGGCATAACCGGTGTGAAAATTGTTTCAGGCGAAGCATTCGACGAAAACGAGCGGCACGGGTCCAACGTTCACGGTCCCCGAATTGTATGAGCGTACATATAAGATCACTATTGTACCTTAACCGAACCAATCGACCGCTTGTTGAAATATTAACTAACAAACTAATTAAATATGGCATCAACACTAATTTATTAATTGTCTAAACAACTACACAGTAGTAGTAGATTTTAAAGAGGCTATACTTTCTTTATAATGTTCTTCTTTACAATGTCTTCAGATCAACATTTTCAGTACAACAATTACATTTTTTTTACATTGCATTGATCAAAATATTTTGACATAAATATTTTCCTAATTCAATCACAATGTTAGTCACAGTAACAGTAAAGTTCTTTAGAACCTATAATCTATAACGATAATAAAGTAGTAGTGAATAAATGGCTCCCTACAAAAATGGGTTGTTAGGATTAGAGCGTGGAGGTGCGACAAAAGGATTAAAAGCTTTTCCGCCTGGTCGTTGATGAGACGGAATAATAGATCCCGTTCCATTTAATTCCATGGTGGCGGGGGCGAGAGGAGGCATCATGGATGAAAAAATTGTCTGACTAGAAGACGGTTGGAAGACGGAGTTTGTTCCGTTAGACAAGGCATTCGACTGCCAACCTAAAAACAAAAACAAAAACTAATTAATACTACACTGTAATTTATTCAATGATTGCGATGACGCACCGAATACACCGGCTTATCATCAAAATCAAAGATTTTCTTACTGTTGTTGGCGAATGGGTTTTGTGGATTAGTTCCATTTCTCAGAGTTCCATTCACATTTCCATTCATTGTTGCCCAACCATTTGAAAGTGGCGCAGGAGCTATAAAAAGTATAAAAAAATGCCAATAAGATAGATGCACTACAGCAATGTATAGACTTGAACCATCGTCATTATTCATTTAAACCATTACTTCATTCTATTTTCGATAATACTAATATCGTGGAGCATTTTTTTCGTACGAAAAAGTGTGACAGACAACAGTATAAAGGCATGCCCTTCTATTATAATGTAGACTCGTCCTTGTTATGTGATTTACATAATTAAGAAGTTCAAGCTTCCTAAATCCGTCAAATTTTACATACTGAAAAATAGGGCTCTATTAACAACTTAATATTTTAAGAATTCGCAAGCAATCGTGTCTGCATTCTGCACGTTCTGAATGACTTCCACCCGTAACTTCAAGTTCTAAAATTAAATTTAATGCTACGTCAAATAAAAATGCATTTCTCTATTCCAGTTCATTCATCCGGCCTAAATCTAAATGTTCCATGATTTGAACAGCTGGATATTTTACACAAATAAATTGAAGCTATAATACGCTAGACTCGACATATAGATTTATAAGCGCAATAAAAATGCAGAATTTTAGTTTGTGAACTACAGATGATCTCATTCCATAGACCAAAAACAATCAAGAGAAAATGGCAGGAGAAAGTGGTGGGATATATTACTACAGATGACAAGTCCTGGATTCGTTAAAATCCATTTGGCGAAAACAAATGATTCATTAAACCCGACATATCTAACGTGATTATTCCGCAAATGGATGTTTTAGCCTTTAGTTTAGCCTTCCTTCGAATTACTCTTCCGCACGTACGTCTCGTGAGAAAAGTATAATGCACGAGTGCGAATGACTGCGTTATTCACTTGTCAACCCAACCCAAGCAAGTAAAGCAAGCAAACGTAAAGCAATGAAAGATTCTCATAAATATTTATTAATGTCCTCCGTCGTCTCACAAGGAACACTTTCCGGATGTAAAATTCAGAAGCGGCTACGCTAAGACCCTCAAGAATGGTCGTTTCAGTTTCAGTGTTCACTGTTCTAATAACTTTGAAAATGTTTGGCTTTCGTCACATGAAAATCATGAAATTGAGTTAAAACCAGAATGGTAGAAAATCCGAAAAACATACTAAATTAGGTACAGAGGTGCGTCTACTTGTAATAGTTCGTAGTAACTTTATGAATTTCTGGTAGGACTTTCGTGTTCGTGACAAGAACTGACTAATCCTATTTTAAGCAGACTCGAATTTTACATCCGAAAAGTGTTCCTTGACAATCACTCTGTAATATCCATGAAAACGAAGAGGACACATGCCCATTGCACATTCATCCTAATGTAGTCTTCTATGGGTTAGTTAAATAAAATGTGAGTTGTGAGTTTCACCTTGAGAGAAAGGATTTGGATTCTGATTAGGAGAGGTAGAGAACCATCCGGTCTCGTTAGAGGAAGATGATGATGATAAGTTTGTTGGAACTGAGACAGAATTTGAAAGGCCGGACGTCCCAGATCCATTACCAACTCCGTCTCCACCTTTAAAAAACAAAACACGTAAAGTATTACATTACCTTATTACTTTGACACAACTCACGACTTCACTGTCACAATCTATTTCTTTTTTTCTCTCCAAACCATGTCATACATCCCCTTGATCATAAACATAATTTAATCAGTTAAATGTACAAACGGTAAAGCAATTAACTCGAAATTTCCGATCCCAGGACTTGGCCTTGTAATAACGGTAATTGGAAATGAAAACGATCTCATTTTCATCATTTCAATGATTTACAGGGACACTGTACAAAAATAGTGACATTCACTCAAAGTCGAAAGTCGAATGCCAAATGCCAAATGGCTACGTAATTCCTTGAACTGACTGGAACTAGTACACTTCAACATTAGATAATACAGTTCTTTTATATCATTTCTATCAAAAATAGAGATATTTAATTGTCGAACTTGACGTAAATGAACATTATGAGGAAGTTTCCTAATGTGTGAAAATATTTCACTCGGACAAAAAACTAGAGTAAAAAAAGACTTAACTTGCTCCAAAAATTCCAAAATACAGTGAGATTACATTACCATGCCCAAAACTAAAGTTTTATTTCCTCTCCTAATACCCTCTTCGTGTTCAAGTCAATTTATTTGATGTCAACTATTGAATTCACTCTGAAAGTGAATCGACGTGCGTGCCATAAATGGACGAATGTAAATCTGAAACTAAATTTATAAGCAAGTTTTGCGAGTTCTAGTATTTATGGCATAACAGTATCACTTTCAATATACCTGTAAATATCTGCAGTATATAACTTTCAAAATACATTAAGAGTGAAACTTACTCGAATTCTGTTTAAAAATTGAATCCAGATCTTTAAGTGCCGCATATTTGTCACCACTAGAATCTGCACCCGGCATAACTGGCAAAGGCAACACCCCACCATTACTGGGTCCATTGTGATTGTGAAATCCATTCCCATTACTTCCATTCGGCATGAGAGGTTGTTGCATTGTTGTATTGTTGAATGGCATTCCATTCATGATTTTCTGTTGTGGTGGTTGTGAAATCATTCCATTATTGGCATTTGAAAATAAATTACTTCCATGTCCTCCACCACCATTAGTAAAACCATTGGTTGCTGTTGAACTCCCACTCGTACTACTAAATGCATCATCAAAATCTGCAAAATTAGCTACGAATTCATTGTAACCATTCGACGATGCTTCTGATTCTGTCTCCCAATGACCATTGCAATTGTTGTTATTATTATTAGTATTATTATTCGTCGTCGTTCCATTTGAATATCCATTCATGAATTTACTTTGATTTTGTTGTGAAGAGACTAAATTGTTGATAAAATTGATTGGAGTCGGATGTGGTGGTGAATTTGAATTGAATTTACTTTGTTGTCCATTTGGTAAATTAAATGTTGAGAAGTCTGAATTTCCATTCACTGGTCCAAGTAAAGATGACAATGGTTTAATGTCTGGGAGTGTAATAGAGTTGGTTAAACGAGTATTTCTTAAATTGTTTAAAATAGGGCTTGGGGATGATGAATCTGTTGAAGAGAGTGATGGAGATTTCTGGACATGATTCGTTTGTTGAAGGGCCAACGTTGTTTGCTCTTGTAGGGCAGCAAGTTCACCTTTTGGAAGTTTAGATGGATCAACATAGAAACGTTTCTGTTCATACTTTGAGGATAATAAAGATTTCAGTGTATTCATTCTGTCTGGATCATTTTCAGAGCCTAAATGGACGTCCTTTGGGGAACTCGTTGCCAACCATACTTTTCGGCAGTACTGCAAGTTTCAAAATAAAAAAAAAAAATTAGACAAGTTTATTACACTCAGATGTCTTCGTAATACCATTTGCTTATTTCCCCCCGGAGACTAACTCCCTGCTATTAGGAATGCGATATTAGTAGTGATGGTATTGACCGTTCCGGGCTTGAATTTCCAAGGGCACCTTTACTTTGGTTTAGCAGCTGAGCTCAATAAACAACCGAACTACGTGAAAGCTATTCTCCAAATCACCCACACATATTTTACAAACGACGAAATTAGTAAAACGTCCAATACTTCGGCTTCTCAACTGAATCTTGGTACTCCGTCACCAAGAATTAAAACTACAACCCTAATGCAATGAAACCGCTATTTATTTATTGGAAAAAAGTTAACCAGCTGATGTGGAATAACAAGACAATCGCTTACGTCATTGCAGTTCTGAATTCAGATCTTCGGGTGAACGTAACCAGTACGAATCAATAATTTCATTGGAAAATTTCTCAAGAGGTCAGATGTTTGTAGGAATAAAAAATCGCCAAACGTTCTGCTCTGGTTCAAACGATGTTTCCTATCCAATTCGATAAACAACCTCCTGACATATTTTTATTAAGAAACTAGATTAAACTCTGTCACAATAATTTATTCTGGTCTTCAATTACGACTATTATTGACCTCATCAGGCGTCACACTCGTAGATACGAGTCTGACTATTAGTTACCCTTACTTGGTTTGATTAGAATTAAAAGGGAAGGGAGGGCAAAGGGGAATTGAACTTAAAGTCCAATTTGTCGAGTTCGAGTAGTGCCATTCGTAGGAATTATTTGTACGTAGACGGACAGATGTACAATTTTTTTTTCTCTTTCCTGTGTGTCCGAAAGGAAATAATGAAGTTGACGAAAAAATTCTAATCACTGGACAAAGTCAGGCAGTCAGAACAGGAAATTAGGGCATGTGCATCTTTGTTACAACATTAGCAACAAGTCCAATGGACTTAGTCCAGCCAGCTCAATCTTAAACAAACCGGACAAAGCCAACCAAATGGAGTTATTTAAATCGCAAGAAAAAATGGACTAAATTGGCTTGGACTGTTCAAGCAAGTCTACATCTGCAATCCGAGTGTATCTCGATTCCACATGTACATACAAAATATGGGTGAATGAACCATTCCCATTATCTTTTACTCAATTGACAGATAAAAAGAAATGTTTCGATTATCGTATTCATAAACTGATTCATACATACATAAAAAAAAACAGAAAGAGTAAAACCAGATGAGTCCTTCACCTTTGCAATCGCAATCTGAGAAGAATATGCGGTGTTAAGTTAACGAACGAGCCAACAAAAATAAATTATAGAGGGAGACCATGTAAGCAAACGAAAAATGATATTCATAATAACTATCAAAGTAATTGCGACTAATTTCAGACTCATTTGTGCTGAGTGTGCATTTTAACAAAGCATAGGACAATCGGCAGACTTGAAATGAGTCAAGGTCAATTTTGTGGATGATATCTCACTGTGCAATGGCAAAGTTTCGGACGGTGGAACAACAGAAATTAATCAATAATTATGAGACTGGGCGACTACAAAAATAAACTCAGACTAAAAGATCAGACTTATTTTTACCTCATTTCCACGAGACTTCAGGATTTCGATTTCATCTGATGTAAAGTTAGCCATTGATATGGATTTGACACGGTGTGGTGGAGTTAATCCTCGTCTAGAAAATAAAAATCATCATTTTTTACCAACGCATTCTTCTAATAATTCATTTACATATAGAGTGTTTGACTGTTCCTCATAAATTAGACACTGACAAGAAAACAAAAATATTTTCGAAAGCTAAATCAGCTTCTCTGGTTTAGTTTCATACTTAAATTTTATGTCATCCGCTTCTCATAAATTGTCTTTTCATTTTTGTCGGCTCACTTTAGTTTAGAAAATGGACGTTGGATTTTAAAACAAATCCAGTACGCAACATCATCATGTCAGACAGACGACGATAATTTGACGAGGCTTACTGATTAACGGCGAGCAAACCACTGAATTATCCATGTGTCCTAGCTGGTTTAGAATGTAAAATATTTCGACCTTCATAATTCTAAAAAGGTTGTCGTATTTCGAATCAATTTGGAAGTATTTCATATTCAAATGCGATGTTCAAAGGATTATCAAAAAATGTTTCAAGTACCTGTTCAAATTAGCAATAAACTTTGATCAAGTTATTATTAACCTCCAACTGAGATGAAAAATAAAATGACAGCATACGAGAAAGGTCAGCCATTCATTTAACGAAAATTTATTCCCCAGTACCACTGAGAAAAAACCTCACTAACTCGAAATGTCGACGACGCTGTAAATTCAATTTTCGTACAATTTTCATGAAAGACAATAAAAATCCAATTTCCTCCGGCACAGGGGGAAATTCATGGCAGCGAAAAACCATTATGGTTGAACATATTAATACTAACTACCACTGCTACTCTGACATGCAGTTTTCCTTCCTTACTTGAAGCTTTGATGAAGGAGAACCATAACCATAAAACTAATTTCCTAACTCTAAAAAAAAGTTTAGATCTAGACTTCTGTTCTTTTTCCCATGCCGTTCCATGCTGTGAAATCGATAGAGTGTCAGGCTGCACTTTTTCCTGGTTTGCGGGAAAATTATTATTATTCTACCGGATCGGGTCAAATGTAGACATGAACACTCATTAATGATTATTTGAACAGGTGTAAGAGCTTTAGTGGCGAAAGAAACAACATTTTCTGAAAATAATGAGCAATAACCTAATTTGCTTAAACATTTGCTTATTGTTTTTACTCATACGATGCGCAATATATTTCTGGTTCCTTTTGAGGCCTTGTGAATATTAAACAACGGCAATGAAGAAAGTCCAGATAATGACGGTAACTTGAATACAGGGTTCTTCATTTTGCGTACGCCACTGGGAGGTTCATAACCTTTTCCATCCAACAGCTGAACCTCACGGTGTCACGGTGGCCAGGAAAGAATGAGATATACATTTTTATGAATCTTATCCACGACCCTGTGACCTGAGCTATTGTATTCGCCATTCGCCCTGCAGTCCTAAAAACAACCAAGATCTCTTCTATCTCTTCAGGGTTAATTTAATTCTGGCTCAAAATTTATGGGTGCAATCAATAGGTTCATATTTTTGACAAAAGTTCTGAAAACCTCTAAATTGGGTTGTATTTAATTTAATCCAAACGATTATTAATAGTTTCTTTGTTGAGCAATTACGACTATAATAGTGTTTGTACTAGAATAAAAGGACCGAAAACCACAGTATGAAGTGCATGTTATGAATCACCCAGTATTTCACTAATTGATTTCAATCACATTAAGTTGGTTGGACTGTCGTTCAGAGAATGACGTACAGCAAGTTAGTCTTGGTTTGGCAAATGTAGCGAAGCTAAACCCACAGTAGCACAATCGTCCCATGAAGAACGTGATGATAAAAAAATATCTATTAGGACTGACACCCATAACTGTCGATCCGTCATCATTTAATCCAATCTTTCAAAAATAATTCTTCCCTTCATTTAACTTGACACGCAATACCCTACTCTAACCATGTCATGTCATTCATTCAAAACGAAGAAAAGAACTGCGTAAAATAATTGCAAGTGCAAATACGTTGGCTGGAAGTCCATAATACAAACATACCATTCATTTTGGGTGCTATTATGTGTATGTACTAATTTTCAAAGTAAATGGTAAAGAAATCTTTGAACTCAAAGGCATCACACAGCAACGTGAGATGTTAGTAATTTAATCTGCAAGACAAGTACGCAAAAAAACAAGAAAAGGAGTGCTCCTTCCGGGAACCTGTGTTTAATCTTGCATCTATAAAAAGAGAAGCTGAGAAATATGAGTTGGCAAGATCTTAATATAAGCAAATGAATCAAAATCGATAAAAACAAACTAAAACAACGTTTTAATTCAAAATATTATTACTACGCAGATAAATTTTTATTTAAGAATATTACTATTGACCTTTTCTGATTCTTAGGTCAATTTACTGACCAGATTCGGCGTCTTTCAATCACGCCACGTCGTAATAATATGGGCCACTACGAGTCAGTACATAAAAAATAGGAATATTACACCCTTCTTAGTTCACACATTCTTCAAATCATACAAATTGTTGAGCTTTGTGTACCTTCATGGGTGTGTTATTCTTTGTAGGATTTCGCTAACTTTTCACACCATAAATCTCCACTGGTATTCGGCGAAAATCCAAAATAAATATAAAAAACATGCAAAGTTCAATTTATCACCGGACAAAAATTACCAAATATTTTGATCATTAGATACGAACAGGTTTCCTGGAAAAGTACCCCTACAACTTTCAACTTCATAAATTATCAGTGGTGGGGGTGTTTGTGTATAACACGTGGACTTAACGAGATTTAATAATTATGACTCATTATTTATTAATAGTCGATTTCACTCCAAGCGTTTGTGACGATTTTAGACTCACATACTAACTAGTCAAGCACCTACTTAATTTGTCTAGATCGTCATCCAAGCTGGGCTTCTCCGTACTACCTAAATTATCGATTTACTGTAAATATCTTAGAGACGATAATAACGATTGGGCCATTGGGTAACCTTTGCACTGGTATTTGCATAAAAATACAAAAACCACGCGCTCATCATTTTCAACAGAATCTAGACTTTCCAGGCAGACAGTTGTATGTCTAGAATGTCTACTGCGATCGTAAGGGGATATTCTAAGTCTTGAAACTCGTTAGGTACTGACGCAAATAAATCATAGAAAATGTCATCAAAAGAGATTCATGACTACTAATCTTATCTTATGTCCAAAGAAAATAATCTTGAGTCTCAAAGTTAGGGTTCGAAGTTTGTGTAATTAAATGGAAACAAGGTACCCAAATGAAGTAAGAAAACTGAAAAATATGTCTTGATTCTCGAGATAAGTTGTGAAAGGAAAATGCTCCGAAACCATTAGCATTACATTACACTTCAGAGAATCTCTGCTACAACCCGATACGGTGTTTGCTACTTTCTACTTTGCAAAAACTTTTCAGAAATGCAAAATTACTCCGGATGTAGTTTTAAAGTAACAAGTGAAAACTTGATTCGTTTACTCTGTACACTTTGCAACATATTGTTATGACAGTTGAAAGGTAGTTGTACGTATGGTGTGCAAAGTGCAAATAACTTTTTCTATTGTTGACTCAAAGATTTTTGGCTAGCTCTCTTCACTACCTTGCCTTTGATTTTGTCTACTGCGACGCTGGTGCTTCGTAGTATTACAGAATAAATATTGATAACTCATAACTATACCCTCAACGAAAATCGTTCTTCTGCTCTGATGGACTTAAGCGTCGGAAAATAAGCCTGGACGTGGACGATAACAAAGGACAAGAACATTACCCATTTTGGTTAAAAACCTCCCACCCCTTTCGATTTCCATTATATTACGCAACATGCTATTTCCATTATCTAAATCAGAACCCGCCTACCCGCCATAATTTCACACTAGTTCGTACCAAGATTTTCCGTCTCCGTACCTTATTAATTATCAAAATGACAAATAAAATTTTTCCTCCTAACGTCAACGAGTCAACGTCACAGTTGATTTATGATTTCCCTGAGATGATCGTTAAGAATTTGATGTTACGAAATCTTTTCAGCAAGTAGGCTAAATAGTCAGGCGAAAAAAACGTTTAGTCAGTGGGTCGTAAAATTTTAAGACCATGCAAGCGACCCCACACATGACTGGAAGATCATTAATAGTTAGCTATTAATTAATAGTAGTAACATGACCACTCAGAAGACAAAAAATACTTACAATAGGCCGGAACATGTCATACAGACGAAGGAGCCAATTGTCACATTTACATAAGTTGGACCTCTCTGTCCACAGTCAAAGCAGTGACGATTGGCGGGGAGGTGACTCAGGTCACGGAGTACTTTCATGTTTGATTCATCTTGTTGACCTTGCTTTATTTTCCCATTGCTCAGACTTGTGGCAGCCGCCGAGGACGTCATCAGACCTGAGCTTCGACTTTTCTTCATTGTAATTCAAATCACCACTTAACTGCAAACCAATCAAAACAAAAACATGTTAAACATGGATTTCTTAATCAAAAACTATTGCAAACATCGTAATCGTACATTCAGTGGTGATCTTGTGATTTTGACGTACGGAACAGAATTAATCTGTCCGATAAGGATAAAAACAGCGATAATTTTGGAATAAACAATAACGATTTTTTATTAAAATTTATAATTTTTATCGGGCCGAAGCAAAAATAAAACATGTTTACAAAATACTCAAAACAAGAAAGCGTTGTGGGTGACGTAATCTACGCACGAAGTGTAGGTGCTTGATATGTAATTTTTATCACAAAATATGAGTTCTTACTCAACTATAAGTTTTTTAAATTAATTCAAATAAACTGAGAGTTAAAGTAAAGACTAAAGAGTCAAGATAAACTCCGAAAATTCTACTATCATCCATTTTACCTGACAAAAGCATTCCATAATTTAAAACTATTGATCATCAGCACTTTCAGAAGCTAGTTTAGAAGCTGTCATAATATACAAAATTAAATAGTCTCAATCTAAGCGGTAATTTAATAATTTTGACACTTAAAATCTGTGCAGGTTAAAAAACGTGAGTATTGTTCAGGACTAAAATTCCTGAAAAATTGGCCAATTACTTTTTAATACAAGATTAGAATTGAATCTACTACTATTCAACACAAAACTTTTGTAGTGTGAACACGCACATCAGAACAGAAACTGCATCCACACGGACTCATAACATCTACTCCTAGCACTACAATGTTTGTTTTAAAAAAACATCTAGCTTTCATTCCATCCATTCATAAATAGTCTGGTTAGCCTGAAATTGTGACCCAAATAAACTCAATTTCACTTCGCCAATGCAACTTTCAGCTTTAAAACTGTTCACAAAAATAATACCCACTTTCGTAACACTTTCATTCGCTGTAAAAACTGCGGTTTTATGACCTTAACCTAATTAGGTCAAGTCTGAACCTCAATATTGCATTGCACTGCACCCCCAATATCTGTAAGTACTTTCCTTAACTTTGCATTGAACGAAAGCGGTATAAAATACGACACACCATCCAATCCAATTCATAAAATAAAATTCCGTAGTCTTAAAAATTAGCATCTGTAATTACTAAATTGTGCAAAAATCGTTGAACCCTTATTCCTAGTTTAAATTCCTTGCACATTGATGTTGAACACTTGGAATTCTCACAATTGGATTATCATTTGAGTGAAGGAAAATTCAATTTACAAATTGTAATTCACACGCCAAATTGAATTACAAAGAAGGAATGGGACGACTTGTTAGAGTGCTGACGTGACTTTTGTGCACAATTCAATTGAGCTCTAAAACTTGCATGTCAGTCAATAACCTTAATTATGCTCAGATAGTAAACACATGTACCTTCTGCCGTAGTAAACGTAAATATACAACTTTCGGCTCTAAACATGTGTTGAACTTTGCTTTGGGTTGTAAATCTAAATATTCAAAGGTAGTGTCTTTTTATGGGAAACAGAGATCGACCAAAAAACCAATCCGATAGGTTCCATAAAAGTGATCCCGTTTCAGGGTGGTTGAACGGTTTACCACTAGAAATTCCCAACGCATTCCTTCCCAGAAATATACTAATATTATTGAATTCCAATGTCCAATAAATTTATTCGCCTAAGAAATCTTCGCATTATTGGTGACCAGGATATACTTGAAATTGAAATGATCGTAACGTTATTTTGCTGCCTGACCTGAGATTTACAGGAAAAGTGGATTCCTTGTCAGTCAGACTCACTACAACTGCTCCACTTCAGCACTACATACTTTCCACTCGATTTGGCAAAGAAATACACAAAATACCGCAAGAAGAATTGATTAAATGATTATCTATAGAATCATCGGAGAAAATCGCTCTTGTCGCTTTGTCCTCATCCTGTCAGCCAAGGCTTGGGTGAATAAGTTTCTATTCATGTCTTTCAAAGCAAAACTCACTGAACTAAAACTTAGGGTCTGTTTATGCACGTTTCAAGCCGTCTAATGACATTGCGTTGTTGCCAAAATAGAAGAATAAATAAAATTTAACCTTTACAGGGACACGGCACGGGTATGGGTTCGGGTTGACGAAGATTGGCTGTGTCAGCTGAAGGTCAAGAAATTATGTATGTTCTAAAGTTACGGTTACAGTGGAAGTCTGGAGTGTCAATATAACACGTGCACTCAAAATATGTAGTGCATTATATTGCAAAAAGTTTTGGCACAGTACTGACAGATTCGCAACAGCTCAGTTTTCAATTTCGATGTTTTCTTTCTCCAGAATATGAGTGGTCGGTCAAAATTCTGTGCACTGGTATAGACATTAAAAACAATCAGTACACATTTTTTTCGGATGTGGACGATCTCAATAACTACAAAAATTCCAAAACGAAAATAATGGGTAGGTCCCGGTGGTGGTGGACAGAAACGCGATCTCATAGCAAGCCGAATTTACCGGTACACCGGTTACTCTGAGCAAAATTTTAAAGAACATGAAAAACATTCTGCCAATCTAAGTCAGAAATTCGAAACTTCCTCATTTCCCTTTCAACACTTTCCTCTCGAATTTGTTTCTTATCATCGAGTTATGGCGCTATAAAACATTTTTCGATAACAGTTCTCGGTATTAAAATAGTTTTACGGTTCAAAACATTGACGTTGGTCCAGGTTAAGTTGAAACCGAGGGAAGCCCACTCATTTATTACCGGCGCCTACTCTTCATTATCATGTAACAGTACAACTACAACATAGTTCACAGTTTCCTTTTATGACAAGAATTCCCTATTTAATTGCTATTCGTCACCTGGCGTATCAGGTTTAGTTCATTCGAATTTTATATTCATCTCACACACTTGCAAGCATAAAACGGTGACTAGTACTGGCAAGCATAACATAACCCGCTCTTCACATAGAACTAGCTCATTAGAGTAAGCAAGATGTGTGTTGTGAACAATACTTCAACATCAGCACGAGTTTATTAATTTATACGACAAAAATGAGTCAACCTCCTTGTTCCTGTCCTAATTACAATTCCTACATCCTACTGTACTACTGGCGAACTTGGTTTCTTTTCTTCCACAATACCCTGTACCACGCGGCTATCTTACAATGTGCCCATACACTGTAATTGTAATTACACGATAATATAATATACTACAAAGGACAAAGTACGAAATGATTAAATATTGAAAGTACAATTCCACTCCTCAAATCGTCAGAGCTAGCATTGTAGCATTTTGTGGTTAGTATTAATCCGAATACGAATTTAAATCTTACAAGGAAACAGAAATGGAAGTGACATTAGTCCTTTCCAGTCCCATTGTTCCGGTCTGGATCAGGAATATGAAATTGAAATTTCATACCGGATATTCGAATAACCAATTTACTACCGCTAAATATTGGCTCTTTCGTGGAGACTTGAGCTGGAGTGAATTGTTGAAAATGTATTGAAAATGGCATGGTGGGATTTTCTATCCCAGTGGGATAGAATTGTAATGTAATGGTGAATTAAAATTTCATAAAAACGGCTACAGTTTGAGTTTTGCTTGCTGTAACGTAACCTCTTTATTCTATTGGTTTTCGAGTTGATCTTGTTATTTTATTACATACAAAAAGTTGTTTCCTTGTGAAGACAAAGGTAAAGGTGAAGGAAAGGTGACTGATACTGATAGTTGATGATTCACCTGCATCCAAAAATGCATGATGCACGTAATAAAAAGTTGTCTGCATTATTACCGAATAAGGTATCATGAAGGAAAACAATCAAGTATCAACCGAAACACCAAACTAGAGATCAGCGTTCGATACATTCGATAATAAAATGTCTAGTTGTATTTCTTTTTTCTATTAAACAGAATTTTGACTTCCAATATCTAGGTCGCCAAAACTGTGACTTCCAATGGACATGTACTAATTTAGGGGTCTCATTCATCAGTCTCAATTGCATTTTAATGACCCGTGCAGGAAAACACGCGAAAGAGGTCAACTCCGGCTCACAGTTCTTGTTATTATTGCGTTACAGTTAGTAATTAAGATGATTTCGTTTCGAAATTGTCCACAACTTTCTTTACAGATCAGTGTGATCAATAATGACCAATTTGATTTGGGCAAGGGAAGGGTAAGTCAAAGTGTCAAATGTGCAGCAATATTCAATATTTATTATTTTTTCATATACAAATTAATATATTCACTATTCTACTCAACTCACCGTCTTGGGTCTAGAGATTTCCAAAAGATGACGAATTCCAAACACAAAATATAAATAATTCAAATATCGTGTTCAGATTCCACGTAATTTGTTCACCATTTAACTTTAATCAAATTATACTGTACTTCAAGATTTTCCGAAAATCGATTCTACTCGTAGTTCAATCACCCACAATTTTGTCACAAAAATCACTGAAAACTGATAATAATTATCAACACAACACTAAAAATGAAAATGAAACTTTTTACTTCCTGAACTTGGAATTCTCAAAACAATGACAAAGAAAATTGAAAACACAAATCAAAATTGTCCGTTTCTCTGTTCGTCTGTTCCTTTCCAAAAATTGGTGAATCCGTCCTTGTGACCCAAGAACTGATGAGAATTAAAAACTGTTGAATCTTTTCAGTGGTTTAATTAGTAGAGCTGTTTTCGTTGGTGGAAGAAGAGTGAGTTGAGTGAATAAAAATAATTGGAGTTGGTGGTTGATAGAGGAATGTGACGTCAGGGTAGACCTATCTCTTTTCCCTTATCTCCGCGCCTGCACTGAAACTCCACTCCCACAGGCCAAAACTTCGTCTCTTTTTCAGTGGAACTCAACTCACTTCAAGTCCACGGAGGAAGGCAAGGAAACGAAACCACAGAAAGAGTCTGAACGAGGGATACACTTAAGGTGTTCAGCCAATAATGGGCATTCCAACAGTCCTAATATGTGTAGGACCGTCCTGGTATGAGTATGCATGATTGGCTACGTGTAAAACAGTCCTGTTATGCGTAGGACAGTCCTGCTATGGTTAGGACAGTTCTGCTACGGTTAGGACAGTTCTGCTACGGTTAGGACAGTTCTGCTACGGTTAGGACAGTTCTGCTATGTGTAGGACTGACTGCCTGTCTACGCGTAAGACAGTTCTGCTATGTGTATGTGTAGGACAGTCATGCTTTGCGTAGGACAGTCCTGCTATGTGTAGGACTGATTGGTGCCGGGCTACGCGTAAAAGCAGCCCTGCTACCTGTGTATACGACAGTCCTGTTATGGTTAGGAAAGTTCTACCACGGGTCGGACAGTCCTTATGTGTAGGAAGTAGGACAGTCCTGCCATGTGTAGGATAGTCCTACGAAGTGTGGTACAGCCCTGCCATGTGTCTGCTAAATGTATCTCGAGGGTCAGCAACTTTCTCCACTTTCTCCATAAGGGTGCGTAGAGAAAGTAGAGAAAATACCCATGTTGTACTGGAGACTGGGTTCAATTTAGAGGAAATAAGGTGATATTTGGTTAATATTCGTCAGTTCCGTTGATTTGTCTCAAATCAATGAAGACATTTCAAATTTTGTGTTTCGGGTGCCACTACATAATTCTGAGAAACTGCAATAAATATTTACTGCACTTTAGATGTCATGCTCTTTGAGAGGGAATGAGGAAAACGGAAAGGAACTTCGTTTTTCAAATAGTCAGTTCTATTGAAAATTACTTTCCGAAATTAAATGTGCTTATCGTCCGTCTTGGCAAATTGTACTCGCAACGCCTTAATGCAGTTGCCGATTCCCGGTGAAACTTATTACCGGCCTGTGAAAGAGACTGGAAATCCATAATTCCTAGTGTTTAACAAAAAGGCCGCTGCTATACTCAAATTTCCATTGAGTCGACCGAGTCAGTAGTAATCGCAATAACAATTTCAATTATACACCAAAATTAAGTCCGAAATAGGGACAGTCCGAAACAATATCACTGGGAAACAACTTGATGGTGTGGTGGAGACTTCGGCAAAATATTGATAGAAATGCATCGAAAAGTAAGAATTACTATGATAGACGCAAATCGTAGAAATTAGTATATTTATATTGAGCCGTGTGTACGTCAATTTTACTGAATCTCTATTACTATTGCCGGTTTACCGAAGCCTCTATTATCGCTTCACTGAATTACCGGTAATGCATTCACTACCTCGCGTCGAACTGACAAATTGTGGCCGTCACTTTTATATGTATTTCCTTTCACTTGAGCTTTTTTTTCACTTCTCGAGTTACTATATTTACCTTTCCCATTTATGCCAAATAAAATCAACCAATTTTCAACGAAAAAGATACGCAGCGATTTTCGCGCTTGCATCAAGACGAAAGTCAATAAATTAACGTGTTTATGTGTTATTTAAAGGAATGGGGGTAATTAAATATTAAGTTTAAGTAATCAATTAGAGTCCCCGTGAGATTTTCACAGATTTATTGACATTTGATGAATATGGTTTTAAAGCCAACCAGAAATCCAGCATTCACTGTGCTTCTTTTAAGCTTTTTAGCACAAAAAAGTTCTATAGACAAAAGTCATCTCGTTGATATCAATTCAGTTCAGGCATTTATGAGCCAAGTATTCGTTCAGCCATAGTTCGCGAATTTGAAGGTTTAGAGTCTAGGTAAATGATTATAAAGAGTAACTTCGACATTGCATTACGTGCACACTTGGACTATTTCCCTTGTGAGGAGTCAGAGTTCATGCAATTTCCTAGTGGACTCACAATTTGCATTTGCAAACAAGGCTACCCACTACTCCGTACTTGGTCTTCTTGTGCATCTGCTTATTTTGCTTGAAGGATAGAATGGGAGATGCAGATGGATTCATGATGGGCTTCCTGCACTCCAAAACCCTATCCTTATTATTCTGACACGTTTTTTAACAACGGACCGGATTTTGCATGCATCCATTCACACATAAAGTCCATTGTGTTCCACTCCCTCTGCTTTGTTTTCTATTCCATTTATTCCCAGCTTGAGCGCCACTATAATGCCATTATTCCATTGCAGTTTCGCAGTGCATTTTATGACATTAGGGGGACCATATCAATACACACCCTCTGTACATGTTGTGATGGAAGTCGGTACCGTTTCTTGCAACGGGCAGCCAATAAAATGAGCGTCCGCCGGGTATTTTGTCACAAGAGTTTCCATAACCATACCGGCAATCTCATTTATCCGAGGAACTTAACAAAATTTGGATACGTTATGCTTTCCGGTTGAGATTAGTCTTTCTTTGATAAATCTTTGTTGTTAGAAAAGATGGCTCTAATATTGACGATTGTGATGACCATAGGAATACTACCTACAGAGCCCCGGAGCCTATTTATTCAGGTAGGTTCAGAGGCAGAGGTCAAAGACTTTCACCACTTTCTCCATTACGTTAATGTAGAAAACTGGAGAAAGACCCGAGCACCGAGCTCTATTTGATAACCGAGTTCTAAACGGCACAAAGGCTTTATTAGGTCATTTACGGTATATACATCGCTGATGCTAAGGATTTCGCTTCGTCAATATTTTGGGTATGGTGTTTGCGATTTGTGTATGCTCTGGCGAGTAATTGATAGCTGATAACCGTGTCAATTTGTACAAACTTGAACTTCGCGTAGTGTACACATATATAATTAAGTAAGGCTTTGTTTCCACGTCTTGTACTGTATCGGATACCGGTATATTGACTTATAGCTTCAGCGGAGTTAACCACTAGATTTGTGAAAGAATTTCACAAAAATTCCACATTGTCCATAGGAAATGTAAGACTCGTAAAACGTAAAACTTGTGTGCCTGTTCTATCTTTTGGAATATCTCGTATTAAACGTTTTTATATGAAGGTGCGAAGGAAATATCCTTTTCAAAGTGAGCCTGGAAAGTTTTCAATAATTGAAAACTTTATTGTCAAAGGATTCCGTATTGATTTTACGTTGCCTATTTACGAAACGATAATAGATAACTGAAGATCTGGTATGGAAGAGAAATTAGCACCAAGAAAATTCAACGTCCAAGACGGGTATTCGAAGATATGAAAATGCGACGTTTCTTCGTTAGATTTTATGGAGAAAGTAATCGCACCTGATGCCTAAATCTTAACCTAATTTTATCTATTCGATTTGAAACAATAAACGGAATGTCGTGAATTACAAAATGGACATAGTGAGGCAAAGTTCCAAATATTCAAAAAGATGAGCTCTTAAAATGTTGACTATTGGGAGGAAAATATGGATGAACCGAATGATAACGTGTATACAATTTGACTATCGAAAACTCAATTTCCGAAAGATAACTCAAGCAGAGAAGTAGAGCTCGGACGGTTCGCTCCTGGTCCGGTCCTAACTCAGGACCGGAACCGGACCGTTTTCATCGGTCCAAATAAAGTCGGGACTGGACCAGGACTGGATCGGGACCGGACCATTGGACCGTTAAAACTCTAGTTTATAAGAGATAGGGCGGTGAGCTCCCGGTCCCGTCCTTAACGCAGGACCGGACGGGACGGGACCGTCCAATACATGGACCGGGATCGGACCGTTCTTATCAGTCCAAAAAAAAAGTCAGGACCGGACGGGACCGGGCCATTTTTGGACCGTCAGGACCGGACCGTCCGAGCTCTACAGAGAAGTCTCATTGGAGAAAAAACAAATGATGAGGATGTTCCTAAATGAAGCTGATCTCTGTGGTTCCGTTTAAAGAGTATGACCTCAATGGCAAGTCCGATATGGCAGTGAAAATTTATAACGCCATTAGTCGTACGGACTTTTACAAGGAAACCATTTTTGATCATCAAACCTGTACGAGAGGTCACACAAACTATCCTGGAATCACAGATCAAAAATGAAGAAAACTGATTTGACATAAAAGCATTTACCTCTCACCTTAACATGACTGATTTTTTGGCGGATAAATCATCGTCTATTAACCAACCACTAACTTGGAATGGTTGGGATTTCAAAAATTTCTAACAGTCGACCAAAGTTTTATTTCTCTACTAATCGGTCATATCAAGACAATTGATGTGATTTCCTGGGTTGATTTTTGAGTCAATCACGTTTCTACATCAAAAGCGGTTTCGTTGTTAGTCGATGAGGTCATTTGCACTCGTCGACATCGTCATCCGAATTAATATCCCTTAAAAAAACCACACCGGGCTAATCACTGCATTCAACGCCGCAACCACAATCAACAATGTTTTCGACAGGGCACTTTTGTGTGACAATTAAGTTCATTTTTACTTAACGAATATTATCTCAATTTCAGATAGGGCAACGTAAGACGGATATACGAGTTTGACACGTTTGTCGATGTTACAAAATTCTCACTAACCACCGAACTGTAGAGAGACGAGAAACCGTATTGTGTTTGTTTACATATCTGACAAAACTTGAACCAAGATTATACTCCTTTAAACGGGAAATGCAAGTTAGGAAAGGCAATATAATAATATTATCGTTTATAACAAAATCATTTTGCCACCTAGTCCAATCTGCGGTTTTCGTCCGTCTGGATAGTCTGGAATGGAGCACAATAAAATATTTGCATGTAGTACTAGACTCGTATTATTTCACATGTGCTACGAAATGAAATGATTTTAGATTCGGCCTCACTCATTGCAACCATCGACCATCCACTGCTGCGTGATATAATACTAAAATCTCACGAAGTAATAAAGATCATACGGGATAAGTTATAACAATAAAAAATTGATTTCCCAATTTGCAATTGTACCCATTTCTAGTCGGAACAATTTATTGACAATGTAAAATGTAAATTACACATTCCAGGTTCATATCACGGAAAGGCTGACATTACGTACACAATTTGATGACTATATTAATATTGAATTTGTAATTTACACAGCTTAGCAAAACTAATAACTTGAAGATTCTACAATCCCAACAAGATTTATTTTTAATAATTGGCAGAGTTCGGAGGCAACGGCAACTGTACACTACTTACGTCAATGCTCTGTCAACTCAAACATGAAGATTTTATTTTTAGCGATCAATTTCACCGAACACAACGTCTAGAGTTCCGATGATGGCGACTATGTCTGCAAGCATGTGCTTCCTTCCAAGTTTATCAAGTGCGGCCAAATGAGCAAAACCAGGAGCCTTGATCTTGCATCTGTACGGTTTGGATCCACCGTCAGAGACTAGATAGACTCCGAATTCACCTGTCAAACAAAATGGGGATATCAGTCGAAAATTCATATTGAATTCGGTAACAAATAAAATATTAGCTGAATAAAAATTTATAACTCTGCTGAACAATATTCTCACAAGTCCCAGTCCGGGTCACTAGAAACAATTATACTGACGTCATTTACTTCAAGGTGCGATAGAGCCTGCTGTAACGGCATCCTAACGTGAGTATATTTAGTTCACGTGAACCCAAAAGCCTCACACGTTTTATGGAAAATAATTGGCGCCAGCTTAACTGCTCAAAAATTGCTCTGTGTTTATCCTATGTAAAAACATTTGGTCCGAGCAAAGAATGAAGTGCAAATTAATTAGTCAAGTACTAAAACAGTTTATCTTTTGTGTTTCTTCCGCACTGGTGGTGACCGTTAGACGTAATATGAACGGTAGTAGGAATGTGCCTACCTAATCGGAAATACGGACATTCGTTTCGAAACGGTTAGCACGATTTTTCCGGCGACACAATACTTGTAGGAAAATTATAATCCGTCGTATCTCTAATTGACAATTACTGTCCAATGCAAGTAAAAAAAAATCAATTCTTTCATAGAATAAAAAAAAATCGATATGGTGCAAGTATAGATGCGATAATTAGCTTATGAATCATACCTTTCGGAGCTTCAATCGCCGTGTATGTCGCACCAGCTGGAACTGTATATCCTTGTGAGAACAATTTGAAATGGTGAATAATAGCTTCCATGGATGTCTGAAAATCAGAATTTACCGACATGAATAATTTTACGCCAAAATCACTCTTGCATCCAAATATTCAACAAATAATTGAAGTGAACTAAATCTACCAAAATTGCAATGTTCGTCAAAATACGCGAAACCTTAGAATGAACATTTCAGTCTTAGGGTTCATATAAGTTAAAGCCATTGCTATATTTCGAACTAAAATTGACTGACATCATACTAGATGAAGAGAGAACATCGATAAACTCAGCTAAGTTAAATTAATTTTCGACTCGTGGAAATGAATCTGATTGATTAATCAAATCTCTGAAAAGAGTTTGGTCCAACCCAAATGTATGTTAAGTCACGATTATGTTTAATATCTTGACTAAATCATTTGTATGTGAAGGAACACAACATTAGAACTTGATTGAATTAGAAATATACTGTTCATATGATAAGTTAAAAACTCGGTTCTTGAAAATTGTACGAGATTGTAATTTATTATTCCTAGTGCAATGTTTAGTTTTACCCTTGGTTATTTTTTTAGATAACTATTTTGTCTATTCATAAGTTAATTCATTGTACAACGAACAACTAACAACCTATCAATAGTTGTTTTATGGTAGACAAACAAACAAATAAATGACGACTAGTTGTGTCGTATTTAGTTTCTGAAGCAGACGCTAAATAAAGCAGAATATTAACTAACCTTCATTTCGCCGCGTGATGGAGGAGTAATCTTGGCGTCATCCGTTTTAACTGCTCCAGGGGGCATTTTGTTCAAGCATTGCTCAATAATTCGCATTGATTGCCTCATTTCTTCGACTCGGCAAAGATATCTGTTTGAGAGATCACAAGATAGTTAATAGCTAGTGACACGATTCGATTATTGGGAAGGAAAAGATTAAGTACGATCGTAGACTGCACAAACCTGTCGTAGCAGTCACCATTGGTTCCAATCGGAACATCAAATTCCATATCTGCGTAAGCATCATACGGTTGTGACTTCCTCAAATCCCACTTGATACCTGAACCTCTGAGCATCACACCACTACAAAATTTCAAGCAGAAAGTAAATAATCTACCATCATTGAATAAAACTGGTGAGAGAGTATGATTCCATAATTCCATTCGTGGCTAATTTTAAATAAAATTAAATGAATGAAATAAACAAACCTAAATCCCCAGTTAATTGCTTCTTCAGCGGAAATAACGCCGATATCAATAGTTCGCTGTTTCCAAATACGATTGGCAGTCAGTAAATCCTCCATTTCGTCCAAACGTTCACCGAAATTCGAAAGAAATGTATAAATGTCGTCCATGAGTCCAATTGGTAAATCCTGAAACAAGAATCAACCCAACTTAATAATTTGTTTACAAAATGGATTGCGCACTTCGTTACAATTAGACGAGTTAGCATCGAATCAACGAATCAAAGACTAAACTTACTAAATAAACACCACCAGGTCGAATATAAGCAGCATGCATTCGGGCTCCAGAAACACGTTCGTAAAATTCCATCAATTTTTCACGTTCTTCAAACAACCAGAAGAAGGGTGTCAACGCCCCAATATCTAGGGCGTGAGTGCCAACGGCCATAAGATGATTAAGGATTCGGGTGATTTCCGCAAAGAGTGCTATAGAAAACAACGAATATGTCTAAAAATGCAAAAGAGTAGTTAAGAAACCGGAAGCGTTGCGACGAAACTTACTTCGGATATATTTCGCCCTGGGTGGGATATCAATATTCAGTAGTTTCTCAACGGCCAAAGAGTAGCACTGTTCATTGCACATCATGGAAACATAGTCCAGTCGATCAAAATAAGGAAGAGCTTGTGTGTAGGTTTTGTATCTAAATACATGGAAATATTAAGCATTGATTATTAATTTTTAATAAATTATTATTACGTAAAATTTACTAATAGCTCATTCAACATTGATATCGAAGAGCACATTATTAATTGTAACGAAATGCAGAAATGATTTTAAACACGGATGGAGAGTAGTGAAGTCGTGAAGTGTTAATCAACATCAATTTTCGAGCCAAATTACAACAGTAATGAATTCTGGTCTTCAATCATTTCAATGTTTCACTACGAAGGACTAGAGCATTATGTGCCGTCAAACTTTGGAAGTTTCGGACACACCTGGATTAGATTTGAATTAATATGCTTTAATGTGTACATTATGGATCGGCGTAATATGATTTGAATTAATATGCTTTAATGTTTACATTATGGATCGGCGTAATATGAAATCCTCGTAAGTTTAAGTTTTAAGTTTTATAGCATTGGACAAAACACAACCCAGCAAGTTTCAGGTTCCGGTTCTTTTTTGGATTCCCTCAATTTAAAGTTTTACATTGCGCTCTCTGAACAGTCTTTGCTTCGGGCCAAAGGATTGCCGAATTTCTTATTTCCAGTGTAAACATTTTCACTAACAGTAAGCTGTACTGAAACAATTCGAAAGTTGAATTTAAACCGAACTTGAACTTCCAATTCATAGTGTAGTCCTAATTTTTAACGATAGGAAGGAATCCATCCACAGAATTTTGATTTTTAACCATAGTTCGAAGTTCGAGCGTGAGCGAACAAGTAATATTGGTCGTTTTGTATAACATGGCTCATGAATTTGCATGGTTATACGTATGCGTGGCACAATTACAGAAAATATAGCAAAATAATATTGTAAAAGAAGTTTCATACTCAATCAATTTCTCCGTTCCACGATGAAGAAGGCCAATATGAGGGTCAGCTCGTATAACCGTTTCTCCTTCTAATTCGAGTACAAGCCGAAGTACACCGTGGGCGGCGGGATGCTGTGGCCCAAAATTGAGTGACATGTTTTTGATTTTTTTCTCAAGTGGTGGCAATTCATCTGGAGGATGTACGATACCCCAAACTTTGTTGTCCTCATTGTACAGAACAGGTCCATCAAATTGTTTGAAGTACTCGGGGTCTGGCTGCCATCTGGCTCCGTAGTTCCGGCGTGGTTGATGCCTGTAAAGAAGTGCAGAATATTATATTCTGAAGTTTAGGTATTCAAAAAATAAACACGGAGGCAAATTATGGTGATTGGTTAATTTATCCCGCAATCCTCGAGCTAAAGTAATTGGTTAACTTATTGGTACTAGGGGTAAGAGGTACGATCAAAGAGTTTTTCCAAAGTCCTTGAAACATTTTCAAGCTCCCAGTATCATTGAAGTTGTATTGACCACTTAAGGATCGTACATCCTCTATGAGCCCGCGACAATAACAATCTAATGTCTATATTTTGAAAACCCAATATTACTTAAATTGATAGAATGTACCTTCTTTAAATTATTATGTTAGCCGTATACTGTGCAAGTGAGGTAACTTTAGTTAAGGCAATGATCCGGTTCGCATCTTGACAACAGGGTAAACTGAAATTTTTGACTATAATAAAAGAAACTAACTAAATTGACTACCTATTCTACTAAGGAATCGGAATCTGAACGGAATCGACAAAACTAAAGCAATCTATCATAGTATTATGTCAAAACGAAATCGTTATATGGCGTAAAGTCAGTCCGTCGTAGTCGCAGCAGTGTTATACATGGTTGGGGTATCCTGGCCCTGGCATTGATGCAACCAATGGAAAGCTTCGGTTCAATTGCTCCAGCAGG